>JAPPVO010000002.1:205268632-205505440 GCA_030407325.1 Camellia japonica | reverse complement strand
CACTACATTTGAACTAATGGGATGATAGGTGACTTCAAAGATCCTGACGGATCCTCGCCTATGGAATGACAGTTTCGCCGCAGTCGCACCATACGTCGGAGGCTTTGTACCCCAGGAGCCCCCGCTACTGGGACGAATGTGATGCTGTGAACTCAACCAACCGGAGATGACCTCCAGTTATGGTAACGACGCATCAAACCAATTCTGAATCAGGCCGAGGCCAGAGATAAAGGCAAGATGGAGGCAGATGCCGACCCTATCGAACAACTGCTGTGTGGCAGTAGAGGCTTTGAAAGCCAGGGGGATGAACAAGCAACAGATATCTACAGTTGCGTCAAAAGCTGTGGAGGATGCTTTCCCCCTCCGCCTGAGGCAGTTCTAGTCAATCAGAGAACCGGGATAGGCCCCGTCACGCACCAAAACAGTTCTTCCTACTCCCAGCCTTGTACCCGGGAAAGATCAGAAATCCAAGGCCGCCCCCGCCGATCCGTTCGCTAGTGCATCTAGCAAGAGTGCTCAGGCCCCGAAGTACCTGCCTCGAGGACGCCGAGCCTTCCATCCTCTCTACATGCCTCTGTCTAGGGCACTTTTGATTTTGGCCAAAAAGGGCATCTTACACCTCTTGAGCCCCGACCCCTACCGAAGAATCTCCCTGCCACACATGACGCTACTGCATACTGCGCGTACCACCAGCAGACTGGTCACGCTACCGACACTTGCTTCCGCCTCCGTCATGAGGTGCAGGATTTGATTGACAACGAGGTTATCTCTCCCGCCTACCTCAGCCAAGTCAGTCACTACAGAGTTCTTGGATTTTGAGGACACAGATACTGCTGCGAGTATGTAATCAGAAGGTGAATCGCCTGTGGGCAGTGTCTGGTACATTTGTCTGGATATAGCGTTTGGCACGCATTTTTGGGCACCTGCTAAATGTTAATTTTTGTAAATTCTGACTTGGTGTCGAGTCAGTCTTCTGTTTTGTCTTGAGCCTGTCTCATTGTTTCGAGACATTCCTTTTGTTAAGGGTCTGTCTAATTGTAATGAGTCAGTCCCTTTTATATAGTATACCAGGTGATTTCGGGGTTGTTGCCTCAAACACCGTTTTGTCTTATAAATCGTTGTTTTTGCTTTTTTGAGTCTGTTTCTGTCAGGGAGCCAGTTATGCCAGCAAATCTGAATGAAACAGCCATGGCTATCAGGTGCTGTATTTGTTGTTATTTGAATTAGCCGTACCAGAGGGTGTGAATGGAACGAAACAGTACATACCCGCCTACTCTCTTGTGCCTTGAACATCGTCGTAATGACCTAAGCTTTCATAAAACCCTTTTCAAACACTGCGGTGATGAAAACGAAGGGAAGAAGTACTCCTCGGGTTGTAAAATTTTGATTCATTTTGAAAAAAGAAACGCATGCTAAGCTTTTCATGAATGAAATCATGCTTGTCGCGGTGTGAGTACTGAGAAGGATCCTGGTTGAGTCAGACTGGTTCCACACTATCTTCAGCACGAGCAATTTGTCGCTTTCTTCAAAACTTTCAAAAACAAAATATTTTGTGCAGTCTCGTGAAGACTTGTGTGGAATCGCTCTTGAGATTGTGTAGCCCAGGATCGCTCTCAGCCTCAAGACTCGATCTATCTGTTGCAAACCGGAACCTGTTCAAAACATTCAGTGCCATGAAACGCCTGTGTGGCCCACTTTGAAGCAGCCCTCGAGCAAGAGGCATCGAAGCCAAATCAGGGAGATCAGATCCCACCAGCAAGGCTCGTGAAGCAACCGTGATGGACTTTCCTGCGAATCGATACAGCAGTCACTCTCTTGGATACAGAAAGGCCTCAATCTCAAAACCATTTGGCATGGGCTTGCTACACTTTTACCCTTTGAGAGGCTCGCTGGGCCGAAAACCCGGAAGGGCGGTCCAGGCAAAAGTTAGAGCAAAGAAAAAAGGAAAAAAGAAAAATACAAAAAGAAATGAAAATGCAAAAAAAAGAGAAGCAAGAAAAGAGAAGAAAAAGAAATGAAAATGCAAAAAGAAAAGAAAAAGAAATGAAAAGAAGAAAAACATAGCTCGCAAGGTCGAAAACCCGCATTGGGCGCCTTGGCAAAAATTAGAGCCTAAAAGTGAAGGTTAAAATACCCGAGTGTGCCTTAACCGGAACTACGTAAGGCTTGATTCCCATGTTTGGGATACGTAGGCAACTTCATCCTGAAGTCCAGCCCCCAACGCTTCCATAGCGTCTTAGCCCATGTCATGGTTTTGATTACTTTTGCCTCCTCCGAATCCAGAGTCTCAATTACAAGCAACCGGGAGCTACGTGATTAACTTCCTCTTAAAGCCCAAACCGCCAATGCCTTCCAGGTGACTATGTCCATATATTGATTCAAACCGTCTTCGGTTCCTCCGCGTCTGAGGGTCCGATCGTCATCAACAAAGACTGGCTTACAATGTGCCGCGGCATCATCCCAAACAAGGGGCAACTTTCCGTTGCCGTGCATCGCCATAAGTTGCCTTGAGTTGCCGTCCAAACCAGGGGCAACTTTCCGTTGCCTTCTCCCCCTTTAAGCCAGGGGCAATTTTCCATTGCCTCCGATCCGAGGTTGCATATCTCGAGGGTAAGTTCCGCGCTCGTTGAGCGTTGACTGTTTGCGAAAATAGTTTTTGAAAATTTTTACTGAGGTTGACTTTTTTCTCGAAAATTATTTCATTTTTCAAAATTGACCATGTTTGGACCCAAAAAGGAAAATTTTTAGTGCTCACCGCCTGATTCGCATGATTTTCAAATCAAAAATCGAATAAGTGTGTTAATCTGACTCTCATTTTGATCAGAACTGTTTCAGAAAGAAAAAAAAAATGGTCAAAGTGACGAACTAGGGGCACAGTTGAGTCAGGTCTTCTGTCTTTCCCCCGTCAACATACTCGCCGGTAAGGCGCTCCATTCGTCAGAAGAAATAGCCGTGAGCTAACAATATTGGGCGTGAACTTGTGACTTTCTATTCGTCCATCAACCGCCTTGGGGAGGGATGAAAAATGAGAGAGTAAAGAATAGAGAGGTGTAAGTCGAGAGAAAAGTGAACAAGAAGGTTTTGAGAGAAAAACCGAGCTTGAGGGCCGAGTGGCGTGAGAATCACGCAAATCAGAAAGGGTGGGAAACCTGCCCGTAGGAATTGGCTCCTCAAGGTCTTTTGTTTTCAAGCACGTCCGTGTGTCGTGTCCTTTGATTTGTCGGTCTCAATTTAGCTTTGAGTCTTTTCGGAGTGTGTCTCGTTGTGTTTAGGTCGTGTGCCCTGTATTTTCTTCACTTGAGTCCTTTCCACTGTGTTCAGTTGTAGGCTCGATACCCTGGTTGAAAACCCTTCTTTATTGCAAAAAAAAAAAAAATCGTTTGTGCTCAGGATGTTGTGCCATTCTCTACATTCGTACGAAGCAAGAGAAGAAAAGGGAAATTTGGGACATCCGAGCGTGTTTCAACTCCAACCGTGTCAGCTTTCTGATCCGTCTTGGCAGAAGTGGGCTGTTTGTTCAGGGTTTGCTGTGTGCAGAATGAGCCGAGAGCTGTATTATGGGCTGTATGCAGATCAATCCCCAGTGGAGTATGGGCTGTTATTTGTTCAAGCAGTGGTTTGTATGAGTTGTTTTGCTGTTGGTTGATTGGTTATCCGATTATCCTAGTACAATTGCTCAATTTTCAGACAAACAAATCATTTTCACTTACATTTGAGGTGTAACGTGATGCGATGCAGTGCAAAGTATGAAATACGCAGATATATACAGATATAACATTCTTTTCAAAAAAGTTTGTTTCATATCATCTCCTTCAAGTACATCGTTTCGGAAACAAAAATCTGCCTGCGGCAGTACAAAGCACCCTAACTACAAAAAGAGAAAAGTACAAAGAAAAGAAAATAAAAGAAGCAGCAAAAATCTGAGGTGGCGTCAATAGTCTCGCGCCTAAGGATCCGTCCTCGCCCTCTTCCTGGGCAGAAGCCCAGGAGCGTCACCAGGAGCATCGCCGTCTGAGCCTGAGCCTGAGCTATCTCCGGTCTCCTCCTCCGACGACCCCGCCTCCGCCTCTGTCTCTGCCTCAGACTCGTCATCCTGAACCGGAGCCCGCGAGCTGCTCCCGGCGTAAGTATGTCCTCCTCTGGTGCGGGGATAGGCTCTGCCGTCCCGAGTAGAAATGGGAGGCCCAACTGGGGCGCCACCCACCGGGGGAATCTGGAACGGAGGCTGAAACAACATGAAAAGACAAATGCATCAGTGCCGTGAGCAGTTTATCAGTGCAGAATGCAGTGTATGAGTACAGTGTATGTGAATGCCATGAGCAGTTTATCAGTGCAGAATGCAGTGTATGAGTACAGTGTATGAATGCCGTGAGAATGCAGTGTATGAGTACAGTGTATGTGAATGCCATGAGCAGTTTATCAGTGCAGAATGCGGTGTATGAGTACAGTGTGAATGCCGTGAGCAGTTTATCAGGTTTTGTGCAGTACATCAGATTGTATGAAACAGTCAGAGAAAATATACCGGAATGCTGTAGAGAGCCAAGATGTCGAAGGTCCGCTGCAGCATCCCCATCATGGAGGCATTCAACTCCACGGACTGCCGGGTGTACTCGGAGGACGCCTGCAAGAGTATCAGATATATCAGTGTTCTGTGGAATATCGAATAAACTGAAATGGAATGACAATGCAAGAGGCAGAATGCGAGTAATACATACCGGAGGCAAGTCGGGGATACCGGCTAACTCATGACCAGCCGGGGGAGGAGCAAAGGGGATCTGAAAGGCCTCCCCACCCTGCCCTCTGTATGTCAGCATGGTAGGCAGAGCAGGCCAACCGGCTCCTCGTCCTCTCTGAACCCCGCCTCTGCCGCGGACGCGAGCCCTCCTCGGCGCTCCTCCTCCTACTCCTGCTCCGACCGCTGGTGCCGCAGACCCCACTCTCTCAGCTCGGCGACCACCACTCAGAGGACGCATCAGGAAGGTCCGGACGTACTCCGAGTAGTCGCCCTCGCCTCTGTAGCCGCTCTCGTCCCAGCCGATGTGTGTAGTCCGCCATCTGCTCAGCGGTGAACCTCTCAGTATCCCGCATGTGCTCAGGAGGGTGCACCGGGACAATCTGCTCGGGTAAGCCTAGGGTCTGACGCAAGAAACGCTCGCCCAGGTACCAAGCCCGACAGACCGGGCCCTCGAGCAGAATCCGGTAACCTGAGGTCTCAACGGCCCCGGCAAACCGATCTCGTATCATCGCTGGCAAAGGAGCCCATGGCCGCCAGGTGATCTAAAATCGAAGTACAGTTTGTTACCTACTGGTATTGCAAATATACAGTGGAAAAGTGAAGTTTAAATGAACTACAAGTAAAACATACCTCCGCGGGGGTGATGGTATCGAAATAGCGGCGGAAGAAGCTGAATGTCTCCCGCGGCCTCCGGACGCACCTCCCGTCAAAGCGGCGTGAAAAAGGGACAACCAGAGGGGTCTCTGCATCGGGTGTAGGAGCGAGCCTAGGAAAGTAGGCGTAAACCCACAACTGCAAGATAGATACCAGTGCATTTATCAGATAAAGCAGAATACAGAATAAAAAGCAGAAATAGCAGAGCCGTGTGTTGTGCAATGTAAGAGCAGAGTATGTGTGTACAGTGTGAGTAGTGTACAGTCAGTATAGAGCAGAGTATGTGTGTGCCGTGTGTACAGTATACAGCAAATGTAAAGCAGATTACAGTGCGTGCAGTACAGAATACAGAAAGTACAGAACAGAAATGTAAAGCAGAGGAGAAGACATACCTCCCAAGCCCGCCAGTAGCCTCCGAGCAACTGTCCGCTGCCGCGGGAGACTGAGCTCATATAGCCGTACAGGGTGGCCAGAGCCGCGCCACCCCAGTCAAAGCGCAAGATATCTCTGACGTCCACCAATGCGCTGAGAAGGCAGAGGGGCACTGTGTTCGCCCGGTCGGCGAAGAGGGTCGTCCCGAACAAGAACATCAGAAAACCGCGTGCATACCTCTCTACGGCCTCTGGGGTCATCGGGGCTGCATCAATGAGTGCGGACTGGACCCGAAACTGCACCTCGAACCAAGAATACCGGACGAAGCCGGGACGAGCCAGAGGCGGAGCCGCGCCAAGTAAGTAGACCTGGGCTGCAGTCCACTCATCCATGTCTATATCAAAGGGGATCGGATCACCCCCTACCCCGATGCCAGTGAGCACCGAGAAATCGTAAGGGGTCATCGTCATGTCCCCAGCCGCAGAAAGATGAAACGAATCGGTGGTGTCCCACCACCTCTCCGCCAGAGCGGCAAGAAGAGGTCTGCATGCCGTGAGCTGGGAGAGTCCCCTGCAGAAGGTACCAAAGCCCGCCTGGTCCACGATGCGTCGAACCGCCTCAGGAAGCTCACCATACCAATCTCGAGCCGTGACGTTCCCATACCCGCGGACGGCATGGGAATCTCCCTGTTTTCAAGCAGATAGTTGCAAAGCAATATGAGATGTGCAGTTCTGAGGAAACATGTGAAAGTCAGTACAAATCTAGCATGCGTGCACGTTTTTCGGATTCAAACAGAAACCGGGTGCCGGTGTGCTTACAGTAAATTACAGTATGTGAGATGTCAGTATGTTTTTGAGTGGTGCAGTGTGAACATAGTGCACGTGTGTTCGTTTTTCGGATGCAAGCAAATGTCAGGTTTCAGTGTACTGCGGTGAACTACAACGTGTGATGTGTCCGCGTGTTGGTGTAGTTTAGTGCAAATCTAGCATGCGTGCGAGTTTTTCAGATTCAAACAAGTACCGGGTGTCGGCAAATTGGCAGTGCAATGTGTGCCGTGTGTTTGGGTGATTCAGACTAGTGCAGTGTGTGTGCATGTGCGTCGGTCCTAAACAGATGTCAGTTATGAGTTTGTCTACAATCAACTACAGTACAGTACCTCAGAACTAAACAGATAATGGGTTGTAATCAGCTATGTCAGTTGACAGTTTACGGTTCTACATTGCAGAAAGTAAAGCAGAGCAGAAGGGTTACCTCGGAAGCGCCGAACGAAAGGTGAGAGGTCGGCTCGCGCAGCAGAAGCTCCGGGTCCAGAGCCCTGTCAAAACCGCGGAAGTGGCGGAGTCCATCTGGCGGAAGTACGTGAATGGCCGGGCGGTAGGTCGCCGGGTCGAAGGGGCGCTCGCTCAGTGGCAGGAGCTCGACCCCGGGATCCATCTCGTGGTCCGGGGGAGTCCCGACGTGTGGAATATCATCGGCCATAGCAATGGAGATGAGAAAAATAGCCGGAAGAAGAAAAATGGGCCGGAATGCGAAAAGTCAACTGGGAAGTCAACCCCGAGAGGGTCGGAAATGGCCGGGAAGGCCGGAAGAGGAAAATGCACGGAAATGTAGAGAATATCGAGGGGAACAAGTCCCGAAAAGGCGGAAACGGCGAAAGTGCACCGAAACGAAGTTTTGTTCGGTCGAAAATGTCCGAAACGCGAAGAATATCGCGAATCCGACGAGAAAATGGGCGTGAAACGCGGAGAAATCGGCGAAAAATCGAAAGGAAAACACTCTAGAGAGAGAGATGAGGAGTTTTCGGCGGTGTGGAAGTAAGAAAATAGGGTTTAGGTGCCCTATTTTATAACACCCGTGGCAAATTGGCAAAACTGCCCCCGATCAGGCATTTTCTGCCGGTCGGCACCTTTTTGTGCCGGTCGGCACTTTTTTGTGCCGATGGATTAGTTTAGGCAGCCGGTGACCTCCCCACCCAGCCGGTGGTGTTCCCAAGGCCTTGTTTAGGCTAGATGAGGGGTTTTGGGTCTTCATAGCTCAAGAAAGTGCAAGAAAGTGCATCTCCGACGCTCAACCGGCCTCCGTTTTGACCTCAGACAGTGTCTTCTGGGTGTAGCACTCAAATTCATGCGACGACTGTATCCTTTTGTATCCTTTTGTCTTTCATAAGATTTAAAAGTTCCCCCGTGTGTGTTGCACGCATTCATCACACTCTCCGGTGCGTCGCATCGCACCGTTTCGAGCATCCCTTGGGGCTTGCGCTGTTTTGCGCTTCTTTTTCCATCAAATGAGGTATGCGTGCCTCATTTCGCATTTCATTACATCTCGGGGCGCGTATGCCTCGTTTTGCACTTCTTTTTCCATCAAATGAGGTATGCGTGCCTCATTTCGCATTTCATTACATCTCGGGGCGCGTATGCCTCGTTTTGCACTTCATTTTCCTTTAAATGAGGTATGCGTGCCTCATTTCGCATTTCATTACATCTCGGGGCACGTATGCCTCGTTTTGCACTTCATTTTCCTTTAAATGAGGTATGCGTGCCTCATTTCACATTTCATTGCATCTCGAGGCACGTATGCCTCGTTTTGCACTTCCTTTTTCCATCAAATGAGGTATGCGTGCCTCATGAGCATTTCATCTTTTTAGCAGGGTCCGGCGGGACCGAAAACACGCACGGTCTGACGAGACCTTAAACACGCCCACTGGTCCGGCGGGACCGAAAACACGCGACGGTCTAGGAGACCTTAAATCCTCGGGAGGTGCAAGACCTTCGGTGCATTGAGGTGCACCCCATCGCATTTAGCATGCATCATATCGCACTGTCTTGTGCACTCGCGTTGTTTAACGCATCGCGCTATTTTGCGCATCACACCATCCTGTGCACGCATGGTCCGGCGGGACCGAAAACACGCACGGTCTGGCGAGACCTTAAACCCGCTCATTTGCATTGTTATGCATCTCAAAAGCCGTGCGTTGGCGCGCATTTCAAACATCATGCATCATGTGCATTTCAAATGCATACGCTGTGCATCCCGGTCTAGGAGACCTTAAATCCTCTGAAGGTGCAATTCCTTCGGTGTTTGTCGTGCCCGAACGACTTTCGGTGGTCTGGTAAAGCCACCTGTCTGTGTTTGCGGTGAGTTCCTAGAAGACCAACTGGGACGGTGAAAACTAGAGTTTGAATGGCTTATGCCTAGAACGCAAAGGTTCGGGATCTCCGAGACTAAAGTCTGGTTTAAATACCCAGGGGGTGTACCCTCGGCTTGAAATCTGTATGGAAGCCCCATAGGTTGAGGCGGCGTGTTTACGCCTCGATTCTGGATACTGAACCAACCTAGTATATCGCCCTGTTGGTAAGATAGGGAAAGCTGCAATCATAGTCATTGCATCATACTGCATGTGTCATGCATCATTTGTAATTACTGCATATGTCATGCATTTCAAAAAACCAAAAAACAAAAAAAAACATGCATGTGTCATGCATCATTTGTAATTACTGCATATGTCATGCATTTTCAAAAACCAAAAAAACAAAAAAAACATGCATTTGTCATGCATCATTTGTAGATACCGCATATGTCATGCATATCAAAAAAAAATTTTCAAAAAAAAACAACAACAAAAAAGAACATGCATTTGTCATGCATCATTGTAGTATAGTGCATATGTCATGCATTTTCTGTAAATATCCATTCCATTGCATATTGCATTTTAGTTGCATGCATCCACTGCATCATCTTCCATCCATGGCTTGCGCCTTTCCAGGTTGAGCTTGGTCTGGTATGTGCTCATACTTTTCACGTCTATACACTCATAGTTCTGTGTGCGCTCGCGCCTTGAGGGCTTCGACACCTTTTCTATGTTAGACATGGCTTGTACGTGTACATGCCCTTCCTAGGCGAGATTTGGTTTGGCCCGCGTGCCATATCCATTGTATCATCTATCCATTATATTACATTGTAGTGTAATTGTTGCATCCGGCATTAGGATCATTATTCCCTCCTCAGCGGGTCGTTACCCCACTTATGTCATTCCACCCAATACTTGTTCTCGTGTCCGTGCGAAGTACTCATAGATCAGACATCGTTCTATGGGAGACGGACTGGTTACCTCCATCAATCTATTTGACATTCGTGTGGTTTCGAACCGCTCATGATTGAATCATGATTCAATTGCCCTGCACGTAGTTTGCATATAGTTTCAATTGCATTGCATTATTAGTTGCATTATTCATACATAGTTTTGTATATTTTGCATATCATTTTGCATTCATTTTGTATTATCATGCATATTGCTAACAATTTTGCACCTGTTAAGTTTGTTTTCTTTGCAGGCACGATATTGTATGTACGGCTCATTTGAGGCCGGTGCAACCGGACGAGCCGCACAGGTATTGTATCCTCCGAGTGAGACGTATCGAGAATTACATAATTCTCTTACACCCTTTCTGCATTGTAGTGTGGTTTGGAGTTTTGTAGCTTAGAACTGTCGCATGTGTGCTTCGTTACAGCTTTTCTTCATAAGTTATGCTCGGCTTCTTGCATTTTCAGTTGCATTTTGCCCCTGCCTGTGGGCGCATATCTTTCTTGTCTTGTATGTTTGTCTAAAGTCTTCGGCCTTGTCAAAAATGGGTCGTCTCTAGGCTTTGACATTCACTCCCGTCATTCTTATGACTTCCGAGTTCTGTCAAAGAGGGGCAACTGTAGACACCCCATTTTTGACCGTCCTCAAGACTTAGATGTCACCGTTGGAACACTCGGTGATTATCCATGTTTGTGTTCGTTTGGAGTTCCCGGAGTTCTCGACTCGCGCGCCGTGCCTCAGGACCTCCGGACTCGACCGTTTGTGTTTGGTTTTACACCAAACACTTGTGTTTTGCCGTGGAAGGGCAGGGAATGCTTTGTGAGGCATCCCTACACACCACCGGCTGGGGCTAGAGGCCACCGGCTGGCTAGAGTTGCCATCGGCACTATATTGTGCCGGTCGGCATTCTTTTGTGCCGGTCGGCACTCAATTTTGTCAAAATGACATTTTTTGCCGGCCGGACACTGTGCACTTGCTTTCTGAGATATTTTCAGACAGCTGTGTGCCATTGGCTTCCCCTCCATACACGTGTATGGAGGGATGAGCCCTTGGTTGCTTAGCTTGTAAGTCTTACAAGTTCTATAAGAGGAAGGCTCTTCTTCTTGGCTTAGGGTTGGAATTCTTGAGAGGTTTCAGCCATTTTAGACAGAAAGCAAGCTCTGGTTTTAGGTTAGAAACCATATATCTATCCTATCTCTCTATTCCTTGCCCATTTTGTACACTAGGTGCTTTAGTTCATACTTTTGCACACTAGCACCTAGTGTTTCACCTTTCTTTGGTTACTGAGGTCCCAAGAAGCTGGTTCTTGAAGTTTTTGGTTGGATTTGAGCTCAAGGAGGCAACCACAACAACCTTTGTGAAGGTGGTCAACAAGGGTAAGAAACTAGCTCCTTTTACCCCATTCTTGCACTCCATTTTTACTTGCTTTAAAACAGTTTTTGGGCTTAGTGTTTGGCACATAAAAGTTCTGTTTTTTAACCCTCTTTATTGTTTATTAAGAGTGTTTTGTGGTTTGGGGGAGTTTGACCCCCTTTAGGCCTTGAAAAGGGCTCATTTTTGTGTTATTTTGGAGAGATCCGGGACTTGTGTGCTTGGACCTTTCCACCACTGAAATCTTGAGGGATTTCAGTGGTGGAGATGGTGCCTTAAAGTCCTAGAAAGGGGAGGGCCACCCCCTCTCCTTGATGTCCTTGAAAAGGGCAAGTTTTGGCTTCCAAAGGAGCACCATGTTTGAGTGTGTGTTGAGCATGCCTTGGTTGTTTTCCATGCTTATATTGCCATGATATAACATGCCTCCAAGTTGGTTTTGGTCTCCTATGCATGCTTAGTATAGTTGCCTTGTAATGCCTCTTTATGCCTTAACATGCTTAGGTTGTATGCCTCCATTTCTAGCATGTTTTAGACTTGTGTTTGTGAAGATTTTGTGCTCATATTACCATGTTTTAGGTCTGTCCATAAGTATTTTGGTCAATCTTAGCATGTTTAATATAGCCCCTTTGCATTTGGCTTGTTGGCCTTAAGAGCATGAGTGTGTAGCATGCTTTGCTTGCATTGTTTTTGATGGTTTGGAACCACCTAGCATGCTATTTCAGTCCCCTAGAAGTGCTTGTATGTTTACATTGCATGCCTCTTTGTGACTTCTTAAGCTAATGTTAAATGCTCCATGTTTTGGTCATGTTGCATGCCCTTGATTTCAAGCTTCTTAGATGCCATCTAAGTGGTCCTTTGGGCCTATTTTGACATGCTAAAAGTCTGTTTTAGGTTGATTAGTGCATGCCATGTATGTTTGTGCAAAGTGTGGTTTAATGCCCTATTAGCTTGCCTTAAGCCTAGGCTATTTGCATGCTTTGTTTGATTTGATTTATTGCATGATTTGGCATCATGTTTGAAATGAATTTGAGAGCTTTTAATGCATGCTAATAGTCCATGTTTGGCTTCTTTAAGTGTGCTTGAATGTTGCTTGTTTATGCCTTGGGTTTGGCACCTTAACATGTACATGTGTATGTGTGTGTTTAGTCCCCAATTGTAGGCATTTTGGCTACTGATTTTAGGCCTTTTTGAGTTGCCTAATTCATGTCTAAGTCCATCATTTCATTGGTTTGCATGCTTGCCTTATATGCTTGTTTGCATGTTTGCATAAGTGCATCACATTGTCCATATTGCATACTAGTTTGCCATGCTTAGGGCTTCATCATATTGACATGCGTGCCAAGCCCCTTTAAGTGAGTTTGATGGAGGTTTGGCACCCTTGTTTGATTATTTGGTTTGCATGCATTTTATAGTAAAGTTGCATTCTTGATTCTTAGGGCCATCATGCATGAAAATGCGCGATTGGTGGTCCGAGGATCGAGGCACATACCCCATTGAGTCATTAACATGATGTGGGATGTGTTTTGTGCATACATACCTTGAATTACCTTGCCATGCATAGTTTGTCCTCTGCTGCTGTGAGTTGCAGGATCTGCAGAACATTTTGTGCCGACCGGCACTTTTTAGTGCCGACCGGCAGTGTTTTCCCAGCCGATGAAACAATTCAGTGCCGGTGGCCTCCTCCTTCAGCCGGTGGTGCTCTGCCCCAGCCGGTGGTACTCCCCAGTGCCCTGAGAGGCACTCCTGGGACTTTGGCAATTTTCAGAGGAGGATAGCAGGGGAAACAGAGGCAATCCGTGCATGGCAGTGCGATTCCGAGCCAATTCCGAGCGCGCGCTGCATTTGAGCCCTCTTCCCGAGGCGTTTACTGCTTTAATTAACTTAGTTAATTTGTTAATTAATTTAGTTAATTTGTAATAATTAATTTGCTTGCGTAGTTAATTAATTTGTATTATTTTTTTTGGTCCCTCCGAGCGAGGGCAAAATTGTAATAAGTGTGTGTGAGTGGGTGTATGTCTTCCAACCCCCATTTCTTTCTACCCTTTTATTTACCTGCTTATGATGGTAGATTAGGGCACATCTAAATTAGCATACCTTATGCAATGCATGCGTGCATTCATGCATTTGTTTACATGCACCGGGCTCGGTACATCATACAAACCGCATTGCAATTTTCAATTCCAAATTGAATACGTGCTATTTGCACATTTCATATGCCATGTTTAGGGTTAGCCGAGCCTACTCTAGATTGCATCTATGCTTGTGTTGCATTAGCCACTTAACATGAACTAGGTCATGCATGTTTTGCTAACTGGTTTCTTGTTTTGGCACGGAGTACGATGTAAGTTTTTGCGCTTTAGCATACCACATGCGTGTGAATGTTTGCCATGACAGTATGATTGCCATGCGGCTAAATGCTTATGTGTTATAAACTGCTTGAATGCCTGTGGGTGGAGGTTGGATTACTTGAGTTGGGAATACTCATTGAAATCCGTGTTTTAGCCTACTCGCGAGTAGCAATTTCAAACTGTTTTCCAAACAAGACGGATATGCAATGCTTATTTCCAAATTAGGCGATCTAGTCTATACTTGTTTGCTGTGCGCACAACATAGTAATTCTAGGCTAATAACCGGAATAAGAACGCATAAAGTTTTCAAAATTGGATATCACGGTTAGTAGAGGCCGGTCTTCGGACCGGGCGAAAGGGGGTGCTCATAGCTGACCTTCCCCGATCGTACCCAAGCTCCCGAGCCAAGATCACTTTGGTGATGACGGACACGTGGCCTTCGGCACCGAGTCAGGTTTCCTAAATTTCCCATTTTAAAAATATTTAGGTGGCGACTCTGTAATCTGGCAAAGCAGTCCATGTTTGGCACTACTTTTCAAAAATCTATTTTCTCAAACGATTTGCCAGAGTTGGACTCTTTGGTTCAGATTTAGAACCGCAACAAACAAAAAAGGGAGTCCGAACTGTAACGAGGTCCCACGCGGGCGCTGTTACAGTCGTCCCTAGCAAGAACATCAAAAAGCCACGTGCATACTGCTCTACAGCCGCCTCGGTCATCGGAGCCGTCGCCACCAACGCAGACTGCACTCTGAATTGCACCTCGAACCAGGAGTAGCGGACAAAGCCTGGACGAGCAAGGGGTGGCGCCTCGCCAAGCAAGTAGATCTGAGCGGCGATCCACTCGTCCATGTCGGTGTCGAAGGGGATCGGATCACCCCCTACCCCAATGCCGGTGAGCACCGAGAAGTCGTAGGGAGTCATCGTCATGTCTCCCGCCGCGGATAGGTGGAACGAGTCAGTGGTGTCCCACCACCTCTCTGCCAGGGCAGCTAGAAGAGGCCGGCAGGCAATAAGCCGTGTCAGACCCCTGCAAAAGGAACCGAAGCCCGCATCGTCCACAATGCGTCGAACCGCCTCGGGAAGCTCCAAGTACCACTCTCGAGCCGCGACATTCCCATACCCGCGGATGGCATGGGAATCTCCCTGTTTTCAAGAAAATAGTTGCAAAGCAATATGAGATGTACAGTTCTGAGGAAACATGTTAAAGTCGATACAAACATGGCATGCGTGTAAGTTTATCAGATTCAAACAGATACCGGGTGCCGGTGCGCTTACAGTAAACTACAATATGTGATGCGTCAGTGTGTTTTTAAGTGGTGCAGTGTAAACATGCTGCACGTGTGTACGTTTTTCTGATGCAAGCAAATGTCAGGTTTCAGTGTACCAGTAGGTGGACTACGGCCTGTGATGTGTCAGTGCTCCTGTGTGGATCAGTATAAATCTAGCATGTGTGCAAGTTCTCAAAGTTTAAACAGATGCCGGGTACCGGTATGTTCAGTGAATGACTAGCAAGTGATGTGTCAGCGTGTCTGCGTGATTCAGTGCAAGTTTAGCATGCGTGCAGGCTCTTCAGGTTCAAATAAGTGCCGGGTGTCGGTGAGTTCGCGGTAAGGTGCAATGTGCGCCGTGTGCTCGGGTAGTTGAGGCTGGTGCAGTGTGTGTGCATATGTCGGTCCTAAGCAGATATCAGTTGTGAAGTTGTCTACAATCAACTACAGTATACGGCATGTCAGAATTAAGCAGTTAACGGGTGCAGTTAGCTACGGCAGTCGACAGAAAATTCTACATTGCAGAAAATAAAAGAAAGTAGAGATGTTACCTCGGAAGCGCCGAAGGACAGGTGCGAGGTCGGCTCGCGCAGGAGGAGCTCCGGGTCCAGAGCCCTATCGAAGCCGCGGAAGTGGCGGAGCCCATCTGGTGGAAGCACGTGAATGGCCGGGCGATAGGTCGCCGGATCGAATGGGCGCTCGCTCAATGGGAGAAGCTCGACCCCGGGATCCATCTCGTGATCCGGGGGAGTCCCAACGTGTGGAACATCGTCAGCCATGGCAGTGGTGGTGAGAAAATAGCCGGAGAAGGAAAACCGGGGCGGAATGTGAAAAGTCAACCGAAAAAGTCAACCCTGAGCGGGCCAGAAATGGCCGGAAAGGCCGGAAGATGAAAATACACGGAAATGTAGAGAAAATCGAGGGGAACAAGTCCCGAAAAGGCGAAAATAGCAAAGGAGATCCCGAAATGAAATTTCGTTCGGGTGGAAATGTCCGAAACGCGAAGAATATCGCGAATCCGACGGTAAAATGGTGCGAAAACACGAGGAAATCGACGAAAAATCGAGAGAACAAAGCTCTAGGAAGAGAGAGTGAAGGATTTCGGCGGAAGAGGAAGTGCAAAATAGGGTTTAGAAGCCCTATTTTATAAAGCCCGAGGTGAAATGGCAGATCTGCCCCCGATCAGGCATTTTCTGCCGGTCGGCACTATTTTGTGCCGGTCGGCACAATATTGTGCCGATGAATGGTTTCTGCAGCCGGTGGCCAGCCGGTAGCCTCCCCACCCAGCCGGTGGTGTTCCCAAGGCCTTGTTTTGGCAAAGTAAGGGGTTTTGGGTCTTCATAGCTCAAGAAAGTGCAAGAAAGTGCATCCCCGACGCTTAACCGGCCTCCGTTTTGATCTCGGACCGTGTCTTCTGTGCGTGGCACTCAAATTCAAGCAAAGATTGTATCCTTTTGTATCCTTTTGTCTTTTATAAGATTCAAAAGTTGCCCCGTGTGCGTTGCATGCATCCATCACATTGTCCGGGGCGTCGCATCGCCCCGTTTTGCACGTCCCTTGTGACTTGCACTGTTTCGCATATGTCGTGTGGCATGCGTGTCACACTTGCTTCCTTTTCCATTCTTGCGAGGCACGCGTGTCTCATTCGTCTCATTTGCCCTATTTGCATAGGCATGCGTCTCCCGTGTGCGTTGCCTCGCACTCCCCCCCCCTCTCTCGCGTGTACTACGCTGAGAGGCTTTTTGTTTTTCCTCTCTCGCGTGTACTACGCTGAGAGGCGTTTTGTTTTTCCTCTCTCGCGTGTACTACGTTGAGAGGCTTTTTGTTTTTCCTCTCTCGCGTATGCTATGCTGAGAGGTTTCCCGGTCTAGGAAAATCCTCGGGAGGTGCAAGACCTTCGGTGCATTGAGGTGCACCCCATCGCATTTGGCATGCATCATATCGCACTATCTTGTGCACTCGCGTTGTCTAACGCATCGCGCTATTTTGCGCAGCGCACTATCTTGTGCATTACATTTCATTCGCGCTATTTTGCGCATCGCGCCGTCTGGCGCACCCCCTTTGCATTGTCTTGCACCTTTTGAGGCACGCGTACCTCATTGCACTCCATTTTCCATCTTTTGGGGCACGCGTACCTCATCGTACTTCATTTCTCATTCGCATCGACGTGCATGCCTCATTTGCATTGGCATGCGTGTCTCACATGCGTTGCCCCTCCGGTCTGGCGAGACCTTAAACACGCCCGGTCTAGGAGACCTTAAATCCTCGGGAGGCGCAAGACCTTCGGTGCATTGAGGTGTACCCCATCGCATTTGGCATGCATCATATCGCACTATCTTGTGCACTCGCGTTGTCTAACGCATCGCGCTATTTTGCGCATCTCATTGCATATTGCATGCATTCAATCGCGCTATCTTGCGCATCGCACCGTCTTGTGCACTCGCGTTGTTTAACGCATCGTGCTATTTTGCGCATCACACCGTCCTGTGCACGCATGGTCCGGCGGGACCGAAAACACGCACGGTCTGGCGAGACCTTAAACCCGTCTATTTGCATTTTTTATGCATCTCAAAAGCCGTGCGTTGGCGCGCATTTCAAACATCATGCATCATCTGCATTCAAAAAGAAAACATGCATTGTCATGCATTGCATCGCGATCTAGGAGACCTTAAATCCTCTGAAGGTGCAATTCCTTCGGTGTTTGTCGTGCCCGAACGACTTTCGGTGGTCTGGTAAAGCCACCTGCCTGTTTTTGCGGTGAGTTCCTAGAAGACCAACTGGGACGGTGAAAACTAGAGTTTGAACGGCTCATGCCTAGAACACAAAGGTTCGGGATTTCCGAGACTAAAGTCTGGTTTAAATACCCAGGGGGTGTACCCTCGGCTTGAAATCTGTATGGAAGCCCCATAGGTTGAGGCGGCGTGTTTACGCCTCGATTCTGGATACTGAACCAACCTAGTGTATCGCCTTGTTGGTAAGATAGCGAAAGCTGCGACCATAGTCATTGCATCATAATGCATTGTCATGCATCATTGTAGATAGTGCACATGTCATGCATCATTGTAAATACTGCATATGTCATGCATTTCAAAAAGGTTTCAAAAACAAAAAAAAACATGCATATGTCATGCATCATTGTAAAATATTGCATATGTCATGCATTTCAAAAAACAAAAAAAACAAAAAAAAAAAACATGCATATGTCATGCATTTTCTGTGAATATCCATTTCATAGTGCATTGTAGTTTGCATGTATCCATTGCATCACTTCCATTCATGGCTTGCGCCTTTCCAGGTTGAGCTTGGTCTGGTATGTGCCCCTACTTTTCACGTCGAAGCACGGTTCTGTGTACGCGCCTATTCCTTGACGAGCTTGGTTTGAGGGTTGCGGCACATTTCCTGTGTTAGACGCGGTTCGTATGCGTACATGCCTTTCCTAGGCAAGACTTGATTTGGCCTGCGTGCCATATCCATTCCATCGCATGCATCCATTGCATCACTTCCATCCATGGCTTGCGCCTTTCCAGGTTGAGCTTGGTCTGGTATGTGCCCCTACTTTTCACGGTGAAGCACAGTTTTTGTGTACGCGCCTATTCCTTGACGAGCTTGGTTTGAGGGTTGCGGCACATTTTCTGTGTTAGACGCGGTTCGTATGCGTACATGCCTTTCCTAGGCAAGACTCGGTTTGGTCCGCGTGCCATATCCATTGTATCCATTTCCATTGCATTGTAGTGTAATCATTGCATCCGGCATTAGGATCATTATTCCCTCCTCAGCGGGTCGTTTCCCCACTTATGTCATTCCACCCAATACTTGTTCTTATGTCCGTGCGAAGTACTCATAGATCAGACATCGTTCTATGGGAGACGGACTTGTTACCTCCATCAATCTATTTGACATTCGTGTGGTTTCGAACCGCTCATGATTGAATCATGATTCAATTGCCCTGCATGTAGTTTGCATTGCATATAGTTTCAATTGCATTGCATATTAGTTGCATTATTTATACATAGTTTTGTATATTTTGCATATCATTTTGCATTCATTTCGCATTATCATGCATATTGCTAACAATATTGCACCTGTTAAGTTTGCTTTCTTTGCAGGCACGATATTGTATGTACGGCTCATTTGAGGCCGGTGCAACCGGACGGGCCGCGCAGGTATTGTATCCTCCGAGTGAGACGTATTGAGAATTGCATAATTCTCTTACATCCTTTCTGCATTGTAGTGTAGATTGGCGTATGCTAGCTTATAACTGTCGCATGTGTGCTTCGTTACAGCTTTCTTTGCATGATCATAAGTTATGCTCGGCCTTTTGCATCATCAGTTGCATCTTGCCCCCGCCTACGGGCGCATACCTTATCTGCGGCTTGTATGCCTGTGCCCGAACTACGCTGGTTTGATTCCTAAGGGATACGTAGGCAGCTTGCGAGTTCAACCATTTGCGCTTTGTATGTTTGTCCAAGTCTTCGGCCTTGTCAAAAATGGGTCGTCTCTAGGCTTTGACATTCACTCCCGTCATTGTTATGACTTTCGAGTTCTGTCAAAGAGGGGCAACTGTAGACACCCCATTTTTGACCGTCCTCAAGACTTGGACGTCACCGTTGGAACACTCGGTGATTATCCATGTTTGCGTCCGTTTGGAGTTCCCGGAGTTCTCGGCTCGCGCGCCTTGCCTCAAGACTTCCGAACTCGACCGTTTTGTGTTTGGTTTTGCACCAAACACTTGTGTTTTGCCTTGGAAGGGCAGGGAATGCTTTGTGAGGCATCCCCACATACCACCGGCTGTGGCTAGAGGCCACCGGCTAGCTGGTGTTGCCATCGGCACTTTATTGTGCCGACCGGCACTAAGTTTTGTCAAAATGACACTCTTTGCCGGCCGGACACTGTGCAGTTGCTTTTTGAGATATTTTCAGACAGCTGTATAGTTTTGGTTCCCCTCCATACACGTGTATGGAGGGATGACCCTCTTAGTTAGCTTAGCTTGTAAGCTTTGCAAGCTTTGCTTGCCTATAAGAGGACCACTCCTCTTCTTGGCTTAGGGTTACAAAATTTTAGACATTTTAGACAGACCAAGCTCTGGTTTTTAGAGTTAGGATAGATACACACCCTATCTCTCTTCTTCCCTCTTGTTTTGTACACTAGGTGTTTGTGTCATACTTTTGCTCACCAACACCTAGTGTTTCACCTTCCTTGGGTTCTTGAAGGTCCAGAGGTCTGTTGTGAAGCTTTGAAGTTGGTTTGGTGCTCAAGGAAGCCAACACATCATCTTTGTTGAAGAGGCTCCAAGGGTAAGACACTAACTCTCTTTTTACCCCATTTTTGCACCTTATTTTTACCTAGCTTAGAACTGTTTTTGTGCTTAGTGATTAACACATAAAAGTTCTGTTTTTTAAGCCTCTTTATTGTTTATTAAGAGTGTTTTGTGGTTTGAGCAAATTTGACCACCCTTAGGCCTTGAAAAGGCCCTTCTTTGTGCCATTTTGTGAGAGATCCGAGACTTTGGTGTTAGGATCTCTTCACCACTGAAATCTTGAGGGATTTCAGTGGTGAAGATGATGCCTTAGAGTCTCAAGAAGGAGAGAACCACCCCCTCTCCTTGATGTTCTTGAAAAGGACAAGATTTGGCTTCTTGAGGGAGCTTGTGCTTGAGTGTGTGTTGAGCATGTTTGGTTTGTTTTTCATGCTTATATTGCCATGATATAACATGTTTCTAAGTTGGTTTAGGTCCCTTATGCATGCTTAGCATAGTTGCCTTGTAATGCCTTTTGATCCTCTAACATGCCTAGCTTGTGTGTCTTAGTTTCTAGCATGTTTTAGGCTTGCATTTGTGAAGATTTTGTGCTTATATTGCCATGTTTTAGGTCTGTCCTAAGTTGTTTTGGTCAATCTTAGCATGCATTATATAGCCTCTTTGTATTTGGCTTGTTGGCCTTAAGAGCATGAATGTATAGCATGCCTTGTTTGCATCATTTTAGTGACTTGTAACCACCTAGCATGCTATTTCAGTCCCTTTGGTGTGCTTGTATGCTTGCCTTGGTGGCCTCTTCATGCTTTGAAAGCATGTGTTGCATGCCTTATGTTTTGGCATTAATGCATGCCTCCGAATTCAAGTCACTTAAATGCCATCTAGGTGGTCCTTTAGACTTAGTTTTATGTGTTAAAACTCTGATTTTAGTTGATTAAGTATTGCCATGTATGGTTGTACTAGGTGTGGTTCAAAGCCTCATTGGCTTGCCTTAGTACTTGGGCCGTTTGCATGCTTTGTTAGTTGGTTTGGTACCATGTTTTGCATGCTTTTCAGAGCTTTATATGCATGCCAATTGTCCGTGTTTAACTCATTTCAAGTGTGCTTGAGAGTTGCCATGTTTGTGTCTAAGTGTTGGACCATAATTGCATGCATGTGTGTGTGTATTTTAGCCTTCATTTTTGGGCACTTTAGCCACTGATTTTGGGCCTATTAGGGCTGCCCAATTCATATTTAAGTCCACCTTTTATTTGGTTTGCATGCTTGCCTTGCATGTTTGCTTGTATGCTTACATAAGTACCTTGCATTGTCCATGTTGCATGCTAGCCAACATGCTTAGGATTTCATTGCATTGACATGCATGCTAGGCCTCTTGAGATAAACATGATAGAGGTTCGGCACCCTTGTTTGTTTATATGGTTTGCATGCATTTGAAATCAAAGTTGCACTCTTGGTTCTTTGGGCCATCATGCATGGAAATGCGTGATTGGTGGTCCGAGAATCGAGGCACATGCCCCTTTGAGTCACTAACATGATAAGGGGTGTGTATAGTGCATAAATAGCTTGAATTATATTGCCATGCATGTTGTTGTCCTCTGCTGCTGTGAGTTGCAGGTTTTGCAGGCATTTTGTGCCGACCGGCACTGTGTAGTGCCGACCGGCAGTCAATTGGCTGCCGATGGATGAATTTTGTGCCGGTGGCCTCCTCCTTCAGCCGGTGGTGTCCTACCCCAGCCGGTGGTGATCCCCAGTGCCCTGAGAGGCACTCCTGGGACTTTGGCAATTTTCTGAGGAGGAGAGCAGAGGAAACAGAGGCAATCCGTGCATGGCAGTGCGGTTCCGAGCCAGTCCCGAGCGCATGCTGCATTTGGCCCTCATCCCGAGGCGGTTTACTGTTTAATTAGATTAATTAATTTATCTGATTAATTTAGTTAATTTGTAATATTTAATTAGCTTGCGTAGTTAATTAAATTGTATATTCTTTTGGTCCCTCCGAGTGAGGGCGTGTTTGTAATAAGTGTGTGTGAGTGGGTGTATGTCTTCCAATCCCCATTTCTTTCTTCCCTTTTATTTACCTGCTTACGATGGTAGATTAGGGCATATTTAAATTAGCATACCTTATGCAATGCATGCGTGCATTCATGCATTTGTTTACATGCACCGGGCTCGGTACATCATACAAACTGCATCGTACTTTCGATTTCCAAATTGAATACGTGCTACTCGCGCATTTCATATGCCATGTTTAGGGTTAGCCGAGCCTACTCTAGATTGCATCTATGTCTGTGTTGCATTAGCCACTTAACATGAACTAGGTCATGCATGTTTTGCTAACCAGTCTCTTGTTTTGGCACGGAGTACGATGTAAGTTTTTATGCTTTAGCATGTCGCATGCGTGTGAACGTTTGCCATGATAGTATGCTTGCTATGCGGCTAAATGCTTACGTGATAAATTGCTTGAATGCCTGTGGGTGGAGGTTGGATTGCGTGAGTTGGAACAACTCATTGAAATTCGTATTTTAGCCTACTTTCGAGTAGCAAAAACCAACACGTTTTTCGAGACAAACGGATATGCAATGATTATTTCCGAATTAGGCTACCTAGTCTATACTTGTTTGCTGTGCGCATAACGTAGTAAATCTAGGCTAATAACCGGTATAAGAGCATGTAATGTTTTCAAAATCGGATATCACGGTTAGTAGAGGCCGGTCTTCGGACCGGGCGAAAGGGGGTGCTCATAGCTGACCTTCCCCGATCGTACCCAAGCTCCCGAGCCAAGACATTTGGTGATGACGGACACGTGGCCTTCGGCACCGAGTCAGGGTTTCCTAAATTTCCCATAAAAAAAATATTTAGGTGGCGACTCTGTAATCTGGCAAAGCAGTCCATGTTTGGCACTACTTTTCAAAAATCTGTTTTTCTTCAAAACGATTTGCCAGAGTTGGACTCTTTGGTTCAGATTAAGAACCGTAACAATTTGAGTCCGAACTGTAGTGAACCCAATATGAACAGAACGGGACTTAACCCTCCCGGGGCGTTCGGGGACGTCTACAGGGTGCGTTTGGGATGGTTTTTGCTTTGTTTTCCTTTCGTTAAGTTGTATTTTATGTTTTGGTCAGTCATAGACTCGACATCCAACTCAAAATTCATTGAAATGCAACCATTCCCAAATTCAAAATTCAAAACAAATGGTTTTTTATGCTCAAGTGTTATGCCATTCATGCCATTTGAATTTGCAAAACAAAAATCTTTTATTAAACTTCAAGGATCCCCGATCAAAGTTGTACAAAAGGGAGTTGATTCTATAGGTGCCCACTATAAAACAAAAACAAAAAAAAAAAAACAAAAAAAGGAAAAAGGAAAAATAGAGGAGGTAATTATTTTATTAGTTTCCGACGACAGTCCAGTGGCAGAGATTATAAAGACAACTTCGTCACCCGACTCTACCGTCAGCTGTCTCGCTTCATCTTCACTCCTTCGAAGCTCATGAAGACTCTACCTCAGCCTTGGCAAAGCTTTCAAAAGAATTATTCCCTGCTGGCCATCAAATGCGGAGTATGAGGGAACTCCAAATCAGGCCACGGAGGTGGCTTGTCATTTCAACTCTTTGTTCTACTTTTTCAATGCACTAATTTCTACTCAAGCGTCTTTGTACATACATTGAAGGAGGGAGAGTTGCACTAACAGTTGACACACTTCAAACGTCCTATTCTACAATTGATAGGACAAGTTAAAGAAATCAGTCACGGTCTCCACACATGACCTCAGTGTATACAAGTTAGCCTCGATGTCAGACTATGCAGCCATTATTTGCTCAACTAACATCACTGGAAAGCAGAGAACAGGAGAAGGAGGAGGGGCGTGTGATTGAGGTTTGAGGGAGTCAAAATAGGTTATCTCTATCGTGGATTTGTTAGGGTCAGGGAAAGAGAGCGAGAGAACCGCAAGAAGAGGCCATGTCAAAGGAAAGTGATGCAAAAGAAAGGGGTTGCAGAGTGGTGACAGAGAGAGTTCACAGCTTTTTACTCTGTCTCTCTCACAAGCCTTGGTTTAGACAGAGAACGAGCAAGGAGAATGAGGCAAAGGGGGTGAAGGTGCCGAGGCAATTGTTGAAAAAATTGAGGGTCTAGCTCTGTCAGTCAGGTGACGTATTTGTTGAAATTGCGCTCTAGACACGACGCTTGAAGCAGATGAAAGAAGAGAGAGAGAGAGAGAGAGAGAGAGAGAGAGAGAGAGAGAGAGAGACAAAAATAGGAGAAGGGAGAGAGACATGTATGTATATGTATATCTTTGTATGTAGATATATATGTTTGTATATTCTTTGTATTTGTATGTATATTGATGTATATTTATACTTCTGTTATGTATACTGATGCCTTTGTACATCGTTTAAACCTGGTAAAACTTTCTTCCTTTCCATATGAGATACGGTCAGCTATACTTGTTGGTTACACCACATTTTTACCTTTCACGTGAAACGTGTTAGGATTTGATGTTTACCTGGTTAAAACCTTCCCTCTTTCTGTATGAGATACAGTTAGCTATGCTTGTTGGTTACACTACATTTCTACCTTTCACATGAAACAAGTTAGAATTTGATGTTTACTTGGTTAAAACCTTCCCCCTCTCCATATGAGATACAGTTAGGTACGCCTATTGGTGTGGACTCGACTTTTTCGCGCCCCCTCTTTCAGAGAGCTCGAATTGGTCCTACAGTTCGGACTTTTGTCACGGTTCTGAATCTAATTTCACAAAGGGCAATGTGAAACTGATAAACACCAAAGAGTCGAATCCAGCAAATCATTTTGGAAAATCAATTTTAAATCAAATAAAGCCAAAATTGGACTGCTTTGCCAGATTACAAAGTCGCCACCTAAATATTTTATTTTTGGAAAATTTAGGAAATCCTTACTCGTGCCAAAGGCCACGTGTCCGTCAGCACCAAAGTTGCCTCGGCTCGAGAACTTGGGTACGAGAGAGGAAGGTCCTGAAATGAGCACCCCCACTCGGCTGATCAAATATCGGCCTCTACTAATCATGATATCTTCTTTTATAAACCTCATGTGTTCTTATTCTGGTTATTAAACTAGCTTTACTATGTGACACACACAAGCAAGTATAGACTAGTCGCAAGACTTGGAACAATTCAACTCATGTTTGTTCTCGAAAATGGTTTTAATTTGTCACCCTCAAGTGGGCTTAAAGATGCAGGTTTGCCACCTCAAGTGGGCTTAAAACATGACTTTCCACTTCGCAAAGTGGGCTTAAAACATACATTCGTTGAACTGTTCCAATTCAACCAACAAGCCTCCATCCACAGGCATTCATGCAATTAATCATTTAAGCACATAGCCTCATGGCAAGCATGTGAAACATGGCAATATGGAAATCACACTCATGCAAGCATGCTAAAGCGTAAAACTTACCGAGTACTCCAAGTCAAAACAAAAGCTAGTTAGAAATATGCATGATCCTAACTATACAAAATGCCTAATGCAACACATGCAAAGGACGTGACTAAATAGGCTCGACTACCTAATCATGGTATTGGCACACTTTGATAGCATGCTTTGAAACACGTATTCACAGAAGTATTGAAATTGCAATGTAGTTTGAATGATACGCCGAGCCTCAATGCATGCAAGACAAATGAATGAAAGCAATCATGCAAGCATAAGGTATGCTAATCGAAACATGTCCCTAATCTAACCATCAAAAGCGATTAAATAAAAGGGAGAAAGACGTGGGGTTGGAAGACATACACACATACATGCACACTTATTATAACATTACGCCCACGTGAAGGAGGGCCCGAACGAATAAGCTAAGCTAATCTAAGCTAAGCTAATTATTACAATACAAAACTAATTAACTATTCTAGTTAACTAATTATAACAAACCAAAATTGAATAACTAGCTATGCTAAGCTAATTAAAGTAATTAAACTAATTAACTATCCAAGCTAATTAAATAATTACAACACTTGAATGAACGAATGAATTAGCTATTACTAATTAATTAAACAAAGCAAGTAAATAGCCTCGAGGGCGAGAGAGGCATGCATGCTCAGTTGGCTTCCTTCCGAAAATCCACCGCCTTGCCATCGGATGCCTCTCTTTGCGCTTGTTTGATCTCTCAAAATTGTGCCGACTTCCAGACTGATTCTGCTTCAACTCAGGAACACACTGGTGCAAAATTCATTTCTAGCCGGTCGGCTACCATTGGTGGCCGGTCGGCTACTTTTGGTGGTCGGTCGGCTGATACAGGTGGTCGGTCGGCCACTGTTTTCCTAGACTTCTCTTTTTTGCTGCAACAGAGAGCAAACAGAGGCAAAGCAATGTATTCTCAAGGAGTGTATGTGCTGCTACCCTCCTTATCATTACATAAGCTCAAAGGAGTGCAACTCTAGATTCTCAAACCATTAACCAAGCATTTTCAATGCATGATGGCCAAAGAACCAAGCTTGTACAAGTTTAATGAGTGCAAAACAGACTCAACAAAACCACAACCCTATCATGCATAATCAAGGGTGATGGTGACCAAGAAAAATGACACGTTTCATCACTTTGAGTATGAAACGTCCCATTTTTCTTGTGTTCGAATTAACGTCCGATCCGAACACATGCAATGCAACACAAAGATGGTTAGCTTGCCTCTTTTACTTGTCCAATTTTATTTACTCATTTTACATTACCGATTAGTCCTTTAATTGAAAGTAGGCTTAAACCACAACTGCCTTGAGCATGAAAGAGTCCTCATGCCGTTGGTTAGTAGAAACCCTCAAGAGAGGATTAAAACCACTAAGCACAAGTGTCTCAATTTCACACTCAAGCCAACAAAGGGTTCAAAGTCACTTTCAAAATAAATAAAAGAGTGAAGAAGAGAGGGAGATGGCAGAGATTTCAAGGCTGAAATGGGATGCAAAATGACAGTAAAACATGGAAACAACTCATGCAAGTCATTTTTAAAAGCCTAAAACATTAAGCTAGTGAAGATCACAACACTATAGGCATGCAATATAAAGCTCAAAAAGTACAAAAACTTCAAAACAGTCTTAAAACAGCCTAAAAGGAGTCCTAAAACACGTTTGAAGCAAGCCAAAAATAGTTAGAATAGGAGGCCAAAACATAGCACAAGCTGGACTATTAAGCACAATTGCACTACAAGCATACAAAGCAAGACTCATATGACCAAACTTGCCCAAAACAGAGTTAAAACCAGTCAAAACAGTGGCTAAAACATACTGAAAATAAGCTAAGTTAAGCTACAAAAACATGCTACCATGTGATGCTAACTAGGCATGCAAGGAAGACACAAGGAAAGGAGGCTAACCCCTCCATTTTTGGACTTCAAAACATGCTTTCCACCACTGAAATAACTCTAAATTTTAGTGATTTAAAGGCCCAAAAATTTTGATTTAAAGGTGGTGAAAAATGGCACAAAAAGCTTCACAAGCCAAAGAGCCAAAAAGGGGGACAACCCCCTAACTCACAATGGCTCAAACCACCATTTTTAGGACTAAAAAACAAAGGTTTTTATAGTTGAAAACCAGGCCAAAAAACAGTACAAAAAGATGGTGAAACAAGTTATGCAAAATAAGTTTAAAATGTGAGTCTTATACCTCTTGAAGCACAACACACTTTAGGCACAAATGAGGCACCAAATCAAGCTTAAATCACCTTCTAAAGCTCAAAGAAGGTCCCAAGGAATCTCAACCCAAAGATAAGCAACTTTGATCAAGGATGTCTAAGCAAAGGAGAAGTGTATCTCTACTTGTATGCACAAAATGGCAAGAGAGAGAGAATTGTAGAGAGAGAGGATTTTTAGAGAGAGAGGCTCCCAAAATTTGATAACCTTTCAATATGAGAGATATGGCCTCTATATATAGAAAAAAGAGAGCCTTGGTCAAAAATATCTGAATACAAGACAGTTGGCACAGTGTAGAACAGTTGGAGGAGAAATATCTGCAAAATCTGAGCTTCCTAGACACTTGTGGCCGACCGGCCACTAATGGTGGCCGACAAGGGTCACTTCTAGCTGACCTATGGCCATCAAACTCCATTTGTGGCCGACATACTCCACCAGTGGCCAATAGCAAAAACTGGTTCCTGGCCCCGACTTCAAATAGGCATATCTCCTTCATCTGGACTCCTTTACTGGTCATTCTTGAGTCTAAATTGAAGCCCCGGAAGTCTTCTTTCCAATTCCAATGGTGGAAGCTTCACATCAAAATACGAAGTGTGATAAGAGATATGCTTGTTTTAGTGAAGACTACTCAGTTTCGGTCCTAACCGGATTCATGTCCAACTTCTTCCCCAACTAGGTTTCTTCCCTCTCCTACAATTTTCTTCAACTCCAAACCTCTAAACAAGATGTTTTAAAGATTTTTTTTCAAAGAGTCTACCTCTCCTTCATTTATTTCCATTTTTTCCTTGCTCAGTTTACCGAAAAGCGCAACATTTATCGAAATGCAAGCCTCAGAACATCGTACAAATTTTTTCAAAAATATTTTGAAAGAGAGGGTTTTAAGGTCTAAAAAAACATTTTGGTCAAAATAGTTTTGGTCCAAAAAAAAGGGGTGTAAGGTTGGGATTTGACTCTCTCCTTGCCGAAGAAATTGAACCTTTGCACATTTTCACCTTTCATGTTAAACGTGTTCAGATTTGTGTTTACCTAGTTAAAACCTTCCTCCTTTCCGTATGAGATACGGTTAGGTATGCTTGTTGGTTACACCATATTTTCACCTTTCACATGAAACGTGTTAGGATTTGTGTTTATCTGGTTAAAACCTTCCCCCTTTCCGTATGAGATAAGGTTAGGTATGCTTGTTGGTTACACCACATTTTCACCTTCTACGTGAAACATGTTAGGATTTGATGTTTACTTGGTTAAAATCTTCTCCATTTCCATATGAGATACAGTTAGGTATGCTTGTTGGTTACACCACATTTTCATCTTTCACGTGAAACATGTAAGGATTTGATGTTTACTTGGTTAAAACCTTCCCCCTCTCTGTATGAGATACGGTTAGGTACGTCTGTTGGTTACACCACTATACCTCCTCCCGCGTGAAACGCATTTGGATTTCAAGTTCATTATTTTCTTCTTTTGCGTGAAACGCATTTGGATCTCAGGTTCACTATTTCTTCTCTCACGTAAGACATGTTTGGATTTTGAGTTCACCTTTCTTCTATCAACTGAGTTGTGGCACATTTAATGCAATGATGTGACACATTTGTATGCGATGCACTCTCTCTATTATTTGTGTTGTGGCACATTTATATGCGTTATACCCTCTGTTATGCTTTATATCATTTGCCTGAGGCTTGTCTCATATGTTACTATCTTCATATCTTTATTATCCCTCCATGACATTGCATCCTATTACATAATCATGAATTTTCAAAACAACCGGCTACGCGAAGTGTGTGAGTCCAACTTTCAAATTGTATGTCGAGCATGTCATTTTCATTCTGCCCCTAAACTACGCTAGTTTGATTTCTTGCAATGGGATACGTAGGCAACCTTTAGGTTTAACCACTTGCATAGCATCTTGTTTGTTTGCCCAATTCTTACGGCCTTGTCAAAAGAGACGTTGTCGGGCTTTGACATTCACTCAAGTCATGAAATCACTTCGAGCTCTGTCAAAGAGGGGCAACTGTAGACACCCCATTTTGACCAGCCCTAAGACTTGGGCATTTTTCTTTTTATTATCCGATGATGACAATCAGAATGTGTTTCTCGCATAATCCTCAGAAAAGATATGGAATTTGAGTTTTAATCCCAACATTCACACATTTTTGGCCAAATTATTTTTCATCCAAAATTCACTAATCTCCAATACCAAATTTCCTACACATCAATCTCCACTCACCATCCACTTTCATAATTACACCGCCCATCCCCACTCACCATCTACTTTCATAATCACATCCCACCATCTCCACTCATCATCCACTTTCATAATTATAACCCACCATTCTCACTCACTATCCAATTTCATAATTATAGCCCACCATCCCCACTCACAATCTACTTTCATAATCACATCCCACCATCCCCACACATCATCCACTTTCATAATTACACCCCACCATCCCCACTCACCATCTACTTTCATAATCACATCCCACCATCCCCACTCACCACCCACTTTCATAATTACACCCTACTATCTCCACTCACCATCTATTTTTCATAATCACATCCCAACATCTCAACTCATCATTCATTTTCCTAAATCGCACACCACCATCACCATTCATCATTCACCTCCATTACACATTGTCCCCCATTAGCTCCATTATCTTCCCTAAATGCTCCACTTTATCTTCGACTTTGTCCTCTACTTTGTCTTTCACCAATGCCCACTTGCATTTGCTATATAATGAGAGCTCTAGTCTTGAATTTAAGGATGAATTTTAAGAAAAGAAGTGTAGAGAGAGAATGCTAAAATTGTGTTAGAATTTGAGAGAAAAGAAAGTCTTAAAAACAAGAGAGTTGTCTTGCCAAACTAGTGAAGTTACATAGCCTCTTACATCTTATCTTCCCTTGTCAAAACTACTCAAAGCCTTGATCAAAGAGAGAGTATTCTTGCCAAGAAAAGAGTGATCATACATTTGTTCAAAACCATTATTCTAAGCTCAAATTCCAAGCTCTTGAATTGAGGATTAAGATTATAATTCACAACCTTGAAGGTGATCAAGAGGAAGTTTGAAAATCAAGAAATTCAATATTTCTTTGGAAAGTGAATTTTTAATTCTTTCATTTTTCAATTATGTTCTATCTTATATTTGATTTCTTGTGTTAGCTTCATATTAGTTTTCTTGTACTCTTGCATGTTCTATCTTATATTTGTTTTCTTGTTTTAGTTCCATATTAGTGTTGTTGTAATCTTGCATGTTCTATCTTATACTTGTTTTCTTATTTTAGTTTCATATTAGCGTTGTTATAATCTTGCATGTTCTATCTTATATTTATTTTCTTGTGTTAGCTTCATATTAGTTTTGTTATACTCTTGCATGTTCTATCTTATATTTGTTTTCTTATTTTAGTTTTATATTAGTGTTGTTGTAATCTTGCATGTTCTATCTTATATTTGTTTTATTGTATTAGTTTCATATTAGTTTTGTTGTACTCTTGCACGTTCTATCTTATTTTGTTTTCTTATTTTAGTTTTATAATAATTATGTTGTAATCTTGTATTTCCTAACTTATATTTGTTTCTTGTATTAGTCTCATATTAGTTTTGTTGTAATTTTGCATGTTCCATCTTATATTTGTTTTCTTATTTTAGGTTCATGTTAGTTTTGTTGTAAGTTTGCACTTTATATTTGTTTTCTTGTTTTAATCTAACCGGTAGTGGTTAGTGGAGCCACCTACATATTTCTTGTTTATTCCTTTTCTTGGTTTTGCAATAAAACAGGTTTGGCTAGGCCTAGTTGGAATAGGCCGGCCGGTTAGCTTCTTTTGGACAAGACAGCATTGTTTTCCGTTCTTAATCAACTTCCAATGGTTTCCAAGGCACTAAAGACGTCCCAGAACGTCCCGGGAGAAATCCCGTTTTGTTCATTGGGCTTACTACAGTTCGGACTCGATGTCACGTTCTGAATCTAATCTCGCAAAGTGCAATGCAAGATCGATAAATCACCAAAGAGTCCAAATCCGGTAAATCGTTTTGAAAAACTGATTTTTAGAAAGAAGTGCCAAACATGGACTGCTTTGCCAGATACAGAGTCGCCACTTAAATATTTTATTTTTGGAAAATTTAGGAAACCCTGACTCGTGCCTAAGGCCACGTGTCCGTCATCACAAAAGTTGCCTCAGCTCGAGAACTCGGGTACGATTGGGGAAGGCCATGCAATGAGCACCCCCGCTCGCCCGATCAAAGATCGGCCACTACTAAACATGATATCGAGTTTTTGAAAACACATGTGCTCTTATTCCAGTTATTAACCTAGAATTACTATGTGATGTGCATAGCATACAAGTATGGACTGGATTACCTAAGTTGGAACAAAGCATTGCATATTCGTTTTGAAAACGGTTTGCTACTCGCAAGTAGGCTAAAATACGGATTTTGCCACCCTCAAGTGGGCTTAGAAAACATGGTGATTTGCCACTCTCAAGTGGGTTTAAAACTCGCAATCAATGAATTGTTCCAATTCAAGTAATCCAACCTTCACCCACAGGCATTCAAGCAGTTATATCATATAAGCATATAGCCTCATGGTAGGCATGCTATCATGGCAGTCACTCACACGCATGTAAGGATGCTAAAGCATAAACACTTACCGAGTACTCCGAGCCAAAGAAAGAAGCTAATTAGAAAACATGCATGAGTCCTAACTATGCTGAGATGGCTAATGCAACACATGCAAAAATGCAACTACAATAGGCTCGGCTATTCTAAGATGGTATATGAGATGCAACAGGTAACATGTATTCAACTTGGGATTGAAATACAATGCAGTTAGTATGATGCGCCGAGCCTGGTGCATGCAATACAGATAAATGAATGCAAACATGCGAACATATAGATGCTAATTGAAACATGCCCTAAAACTAACCATCATAAGCTGGTAAATAAAAGGGAGAAAGACGTGGGGTTGGAAGGCATGCATCACACACACGCACACTTATTACAAAATTCGCCCTCTCGCGGAGGGTCCGAATAAATAATACAGAACCAACTAGCTAATCCAAGCTAATTAAACTAGTTATTACACAACCGAAATGAATAACGAATTATAGCTAAATATTACACAACATTAATTAATTAACAAATTAAACTAAGGAAGCAAATAAATTAGCATGCAAGCTACATGAAATGGACTGCCTCAGCTCTGTTCCGAATGATAAAGGATGCATGCATGCTCGCGTCGCCTTGTCGGGAAATCCATCGCGATGTCTCAACTTGCCTTCGTTTGCAATTGATCTCAGAAACTTGCAGAAAGCTCCAAGGAGATGAAACTCCACCCTGGGAATCTAGGGGAAGGCTACTGACCAGCTATAGGCATTGGAGACCACCTACCGACCACCCTTGGTGGTGAAAACCAGAAAAGGTGGTCGGCCTGCTAGAAAACCTGGTCGGCCAGCCAGTTTCTTCTCTTGGTTTCTGCATTTTCTGCAACAAAGGCAAGAGAGAGAGAAGGCAAAGCATTTTCAACATATGTGTGCCCGACCACTCTCCCCGTCATTGCATAAGCTCTAAGGAGTGTAGTCCTCGATCCTCGTGCCATCAATCACGCATCCCGATGCATGATGGCCGAGGAGTCAAATTGCATGACTCAATGTGAAATAAATGCACATGTAAACACCTAAAGCCAACAACTCTATCATGGATAGTCAAGAGTGTCAGTGACCAAGAATCGAGGCACGTTTCGTCACTTCGAGTACGAACGTCCCTCGTTTCCTGTGTTTGGACTAAACCCTACTCCAAACACAATGCAACAAACAATGTATGGACAAATGCAACTCTAGCATACGATCTAAATGCAATGCAACTAAGTGATGCGAAGATGCACGGAATGACATGCAAGCATGCAAATGGCATACACAATGCTATGAACTAATCAATGGCATACTCAATGCATATGATACTATATGGCATACTGTAGACGCACCCGAACGTCCCGGGAAAATCCCGTTTTGTTCATTGGGCTCACTACAGTTCGGACTCAATGTCACGGTTCTGAATCTAATCTCGCAAAGTGCAATGCAAGATCGATAAATCACCAAAGAGTCCAAATTCGGCAAATCGTTTTGAAAAACTGATTTTAGAAAGAAGTGCCAAACATGGACTGCTTTGCCAGATACAGAGTCGCCACCTAAATATTTTATTTTGGGGGAATTTAGGAAACCCTGGCTCGTGCCTAAGGCCACGTGTCCGTCATCACCAAAGTTGCCTCGGCTCAGGAACTTGGGTACGATTGGGGAAGGTCATTTCATGAGCACCCCCGCTCGCCCGATCAAAGATCGGCCACTACTAAGCATGATATCTTGTTTTTGAAAACACATGTGCTCTTATTCCGGTTATTAACCTAGAATTACTATGTGATGCGCACAGCATACAAGTATAGACTAGATTGCCTAAGTTGGAACAAAGCATCGCATATCCGTTTGTTTTGAAAATGGATTGAAGTTTGCTACTCGCAAGTAGGCTAAAACACGGGTTTCGACGAATTATTCCAATTCAAGCAACCCAACCTTCACCCACAGGCATTCAGGCAGTTATATCACATAAGCACATAGCCTCATGGTAAGCATGCTATCATGGCAGTCACTCACACGCATGCAAGGATGCTAAAGCATAAACACTTACCGAGTACTCCGAGCCAAAGAAAGAAGCTAATTAGAAAACATGCATGAATCCTAACTATGCTGAGATGCCTAATGCAACACATGCAAGAATGCAACTAAGATAGGCTCGGCTATTCTAAGATGGCATGTGAGATGCTACAGGTAACATGTATTCAACTTGGAATTGAAATACGATGCAGTTAGTATGATGCGCCGAGCCCGGTGCATGCAAAACAGATGAATGGATGCAAACATACGAGCATAAGGATGCTAATTGAAACGTGCCCTAAAACTAACCATCATAAGCTGGTAAATAAAAGGGAGAAAGACGTGGGGTTGGAAGACATACATCACACACACGCACACTTATTACAACATTGCCCTCTCTCGGAGGGTCCGAATAAATAATACAGAATCGAATTAACTAATTATTACACAACACTAGCTAATTAACAAAATAACTAAACTAGCATGCAAACTATGTAAAATGGGCTGCCTCAGCTCTGCTTTGAATGATAAAGGATGCATGCATGCTCGAGTCGCCTTGTCGGGAAATCCATCGCGATGCCCCGGCTCGCCTTTGTTTGAAATTGATTTCAGAAACTTGCACAAAGCTCCAAGGAGATAAAACTTTACCCTGGGAATCTAGGGGGAGGCTGCCGACCAGCTATAGGCATTGGAGACCACCTACCGACCACCCTTGGTGGTGAAAACCAGAAAATGTGGTCGGCCTGCCAGAAAACCTGGCGACCGACCAGTTTCTTCTCCTGGTTTCTACATTTTCTGCAACAAAGGCAAGAGAGAGAGAAAGCAAGGTATTTGCAACGCATGTGTGCACGACCACCCTCCCCATCATTGCATAAGCTCTAGGGAGTGTAGTCCTTGATCCTCGGGCCACCAATCACGCATCTCGATGCATGATGGCCGAGGAGTCAGATTGCACGACTCAATGTGAAATGAATGCACATATAAACACATAAATGCCTAAACTCCATCATGTGTTAGTCAAAAGTATCGGCGACCGAGAATCAAGGCACGTTTCATCACTTGGAGCATGAAACGTTCCTTGTTTCTCGTGTTTGGACTAACTCCTATTCCAAACACAATGCAACAAGTAGAATGGCATGGCATGTACAAATGCGACTCTAGTATGCAATCCTAAATGTGATGCGACCAAGTGATGCAAACATACAAAGGATGACATGCAAGCATGCAACTAGCATACACAATGCTATGGACTAATTAAGGGCATACTCAATGCACGTAGATTATATGGCATGCATACACAATGCACTAACATACGCAATGTTATGAACGAGGTATACTCAATGCAATGATCGAACATGCGATAACATGGACAATATGGCATACTCGATGCAAAATGGACTTAAACCAAAATGAATGGGCCTCAGCCACACCCAAATCAGTGGCCATACATGATGAAAATGAGGCAACAAAACACATGCAAACATGCAAGATGCAAGGGCCCAAAGCCTAGGGCACAAGATACAACTGTATGAAAGCATGGAAAGGATGAAATATGGCATACAACAACACATGTTTCAGCTCTGAAATGACATACAAAATGGTCCCGAATCATGCAAACAACTCATGTTTATGCATGTTGAATGGCTCAAATACCGAAACTAGTGAAGTGCATTACACTAGAGGTATGCAAAGCAATGCCCAAATGAACAAACCAGCCCCAAACAATCCCTATGCAGGCCCAAAACAGTGGCAAAATGGACTAAGATGATGGCTTGAAATGCACAAAAATGAAGCTCATGCAATGGCCCACAAATGAGGTATACAAGCACAACTCTCAAACGCATTTAAAGAGTGGAAAACATGGGAACATGGCACAAGTATAGGCTCTGAAATAACATGCTCAATGATGCCAAGACATGGAAACACCTCAAGTTAAGCATGCAAGGGGCTCCAAAACTTAAGGCTAGGCAAGGATATTACACTACAAGTATACATGGAAAGCATCATTCGACCAAGAGGCCGCAAAATAGAGCTAAGGCAGCCCAAAATATGAATAAAATCAGTTTGAAGTATGGCCAAAATATGCTAGAATCAATGGCCAAAACAACATGTAATGTAAGCTAGTAAGCATAATTTACACTACAAGCATATGAAGCATGTGAAGGACTACCAAACCAAGCAAAAAATAGAGTCATGGCATGCCAAATGATGGCCAAAAACCCACTGAAACAAGACCAATACATGCAAGAATGACATGCTCCTTTGATAAGCCGTGAAAGGGATTACTCTACACATGCAAGAAGCAAGCAAAAAGGAACCAAACCAGCCATGGTCAGAGCCTAGGCAAGTCCTAGAAGTCACCAAAAAGTGCCTAAACTAGGCCTCCAAATGGTATAAACATATGCTCCTTTGGTAGGCCAAAAATGCTAGTAAACAAGACAACAAAAGAGAGGGTCACCCCTCTCTGATTTAGGCCCTCAAATCCACATTCTCACCACTGAAAATCCATTGGATTTCAGTGGTAGGAAGGCCAAGCAAAGATTAAATCAAAGGCTTTATGGCATGGCACAAAACAAGGCTATTTAAAGCATGCAAAAGGGGAGATGACCTTCAACACCAAAATGGTCTTAAACAAACATCAAAAGGACCTCAAAACAAGACTTTTTTCAGTTGACAAAAAAGCTCAAATAAGCATGCAAATGAGGCTAAGAGAAGGATCAAAATAATGCTTAAAAAGGGAGAAAATGAGTTACCCTTGAAGCTCAACAAAGACAGCAACTTCTGGACTAAAAACCCAGCTCCTTAACCTCTAAAAATGACCTCCAAGAACCTTGGGTTGATGGTGGAGGTGTGTGGCTATGAGGTGTGGTGCAATAGGCCAAGAACAATGCACTTTTGAACCCAAAATGTAGAGATATAGAGAGGGATATATATTTTGCCTTAAACCAATTTTTTGGAACCTGGTATAAGGAGAGGGAGGCCCTCTCTTATAGAGGAGCAAAGGTTCAAGCTTCCTCAAGAAGCTAGAGCAAAGGTTCAAGCTTTCTCAAGAAGCTAGAGCAAGGGTTCATGCTTCCTCAAGAAGTTAGAACAAGGGTTCAAGCTTCCTTAAGAAGCTAGAGCAAAGGTTCAAGCTTCCTCAAGAAGCTAGAGCAAAGGTTCAAGCTTCCTCAAGAAGTTAGAATAAGGGTTCAAGCTTCCTCAAGAAGCTAGAGCAAAGGTTCAAGCTTCCTCAAGAAGCTAGAGCAAAGGTTCAAGCTTCCTCAAGAAGTTAGAACAAGGGTTCAAGCTTCCTCAAGAAGCTAGAGCAAAGGTTCAAGCTTCCTCAAGAAGCTAAAGCAAGGGTGCAAATCCTCCATACACGTGTATGGAGGATACAGTCTGTGCCTTCCAGCTGGCACAGCTAGCATCCACTCAGTCAGACAAAGCAGGAGGAACCCAGCCGACCAGAAAAGGTGGTCGGCCGGCCACTTCCCCTGGTCAGCCGACCAGGGCAAGTGGTCTCCCAAAAAAAAGGTGGTCGGTAGCTCCATTTGGTGGTCTCCACTTTGAAAGCAAGCCAATGGTGAGGTGGGAAACCAGCAAAAGTGGCCCAAAGACCAAGAAAACCAACTTCCTGACAAGAAAATCGGTAGGCGGAGAGAGAAGTGGTTTCCAAGGGAAATGCTGGTCTCCCACCCTTGTACCACCTTCTAAACAGGGAAAACAAGGGTTGTACCAAAAAAGAACCAACACGGATGCAAAATGAGAGTTCGGGAGGCAAAGCGCGCAGCCGGGAGCCTCGAAAACTAACTGTTGAGCACCAAAAGTGGCGTGCGACCACAAAGGTGATCTCCCGGGCTGCAGTGTCCCTCTAGACAGAGGAAACAAGGTGTGTGACAAAAACCATGCCAAACGGAGAATGTTAAGCGGTCCCGAACCGAGGCGCGCGGCCGACGGCTCCGAAAATCAAAAACTGGTCTCCAAACGGGAACAATGGCCTACAACCACGAAAAGTAGTCTACGGCCACTGAGAGATGGTCTACAAGACCTCTCTCTCCCTCCGAGAAGAGAAAACAAGACTTAGTCCACAGACCGAGTCAAAGTAGAAAGAGTCCCGAGGTCCGGAGGTGAGGCTCTCAGCCAAGAACTCCGAAACCTCGAAACGAGCACAACATGCGCAATCACCAAGCGCTTAATCGATGACGTCTGAGTCTTAAGGTCGGTAAATAATGAGGTGTCTACAGTTGCCCCTCTTTGACAGAACTCGAAAGTCATAAGTGACGGGAGTGAACGTCAAAGCCCAGAGACGACCCATTTTTGACAAGGTCGAAGACTTAGACAAACAGACGAGATAATCAAAGAGATGTGCCCACAGGCAGGGGCAAAATGCAAAGGACATGCACAATGCCGGACATAACCTATGATTATGCAAAGAAAAGCTGTAATGAAGCAATTATATACAATAAATGCAACAGTTTTAAGCAAGTGGAGAAAAACCAAACTACATTACATGCAGAAATGATGTAAGAAGATTATGCAATCTTAGCGAGCATGGGCGATAGATACACAAAAGTGAACAAAGTGTGATAGATACACTAAAGTGAACGTGTGATGGATACACAAAACAAACGAAGTGTGATAGATACAAAGTAAACGTGTGATGGATACACAATGTGAGTGTGTTATAGATACACAAAGGGTGAACACAAAGTATGATAGATGCACTTAGTGAACAAAGAGTGATGGATACACAAAAGATGAACACAAAGTGTGATAGATGCACTAAGTGAACAGGTGTGGTGGATACACAAAAGGTGAACACAAAGTGTAATAGATGCACTAAGTGAACAAGTATGATAGATACACTAAAGGTGAACACGAAGTGTGATAGATGCACTTGGTGAACAAAGTATGATAGATACACTAAAGGTGAACACGAAGTGTGATAGATGCACTAAGTGAACAGTGTGATGGATACACGAAAGGTGAACACGAAGTGTGATAGATGCACTAAGTGAACAAGTGTAATGGATACACAAAAGGTGAACACAAAGTGTGATAGATGCACTTAGTGAACAAAGTGTGATGGCTACACAAAAGGTGAACACGAAGTGTGATAGATGCACTAAGTGAACAAGTGTGATGGATACACAAAAGGTGAACACAAAGTGTGATAGATGCACTAAGTGAACAAGTGTGATGGATACACAAAAGGCGAACACAAAGTGTGATAGATGCACTAAGTGAACAAGTGTGGTGGATACACAAAAGGTGAACACAAAGTGTGATAGATGTACTAAGTGAACAAAGTATGATAGATACACTAAAGGTGAACATGAAGTGTGATAGATGCACTAAGTGAACAAGTGTGATGGATACACAAGAGGTAAACACGAAGTGTGATAGATGCACTAAGTGAACAAGTGTGGTGAACACAAAGTGTGATAGATGCAATTAGTGAACAAAGTATGATAGATACACTAAAGGTGAACACAAAGTGTGATAGATGCACTAAGTGAACAAAGTATGATAGATACACTAAAGGTGAACACGAAGTGTGATAGATGCACTAAGTGAACAGTGTGATGGATACACAAAAGGTGAACACGAAGTGTGATAGATGCACTGAGTGAACAAATTGTGATGGATACACGAAAGGCGAACACAAAGTGTGATAGATGCACTAAGTGAACAAGTATGATAGATACACAAAAGTAAATGAAGTGTGATAGATACACTAAGGTGAATGACCTTAAACGAAACTTCTTTGAATGAACCGTACATACTATATCGCCTGGTTGTGCCAGTTTCAAATGAACCACACATACAATATCGTGTATGAATGAGAAAGAAACTTGATAGGTACAATGCAATACAATGCATGATGTTTAAGGAATGCAATAAACAAACCTAGTGGCGCTTTTAGAAAGCACCTCATGGGGTGAGTGGCGATGAACCGCTCTACTCTGACGGGGATCTCCCCTCGTGCTCTTCGAACACTTACCTTCCACTTACAGTACAAAGGCTCTGAAATACTGACAAGGGTTCTTCATGTAGAACACTTTGGATGCTGCCTTTCTTCATGATCATATTCACAACTTTCCCTATTCTCCAACGGGGTAACAGACTAGGTTGGTTCAGTATCTGGAATTGAGGTGCATACGCGCTATCTCAACCTATGGGGCTTCCATACAGATTTCAAGCCGAGGGCACGCCTCTGGGTATTTAAACCAGACTTTAGTCTCGGAAATCCCGAACCTTTGCGTTCTAGGCAACAGCCATTCGAACTCTAGTTTCCACCGTCGCAGTTAGTCTTCTAGGAACTCATTGCGAACACAGCCAAGATGCCTCTGGCAGGGAATGGTACTCAGGGAGAGCACTTGATCGCCATTCTGGCTTGAAGCAGACTTGATCTTGAGCTTGAGGTAGAGGCACACTCATACTTCGGAGCATTGGCAAGACCTGAAGAGGTACACACGGAATGCAATCTCGGAACTTACTGAAGTTGAAACAAACTCAGATACCCGACATTTTCCCTTTTTTCTTTTGCTTTGCAGTCTGGAACCTATATAGCTTCAGATAGGTCCTGGTTTTACTGTTCCTGCATGACCTGGGTTGAACCCTGCGGTTTTACGAAAGAACGAATCTTGTTTTGCACAGATGTGGAGAACGGCACGGCACTCGGAGCACAAAACGATTTTATTTTTGAAATTGAGAGATGAGTTCTTGACCGGGGTATTGAGCCTACGACTGAACACAGCGCGCTACAACTCAACAACGGAAAATAAAAGGTAAACAACCTAAACACATCAAGTAACACTTGAAATGACTCAAAACAAGAATCGAGATAAAACAAAAAGACACGACACTCTATAGACGTCCCCGAACGCCCCGGGAGGATGACTCCCGTTCTGTTCGTCTGTGGGTCTACTACAGTTCGGACTCAAATTGTCACGGTTCTAAATCTGAACCAAAGAGTCCAAATCCGGCAAATCGTTTTGAGAAAACAGATTTTTAGAAAGAAGTGCCAAAAATGGACTGCTTTGCCAGATACAGAGTCGCCACCTAAATATTTTTTAATGGGGGAATTTAGGAAACCCTGACTCGGTGCCAAAGGCCACGTGTCCATCATCACCAAAGTTGCCTCGGCTCGGGAGCTTGGGTACGATTGGGGAAGGTCAGCTATGAGCACCCCCTCTCGCCCGATCCGAAGATCGGCCTCTACTAACCATGATATCCTATTTTGAAAACGTTATGTGTTCTTATTCCGGTTATTAGCCTAGAATTACTATGTTATGCGCACAACAAACAAGTATAGACTAGATCGCCTAATTTGGAAATAAGCATTGCATATCCGTTTGTTTTGAAAAACACTTTGGAATTTGCTACTCGCAAGTAGGCTAAAATACGGATTTCAACGAGTTTTTCCAACTCAGACAATCCAACCTTCACCCACAGGCATTCAAACAGTTTATCACATAAGCATCTAGCCACATGGTAAGCATGCTGTCATGATAGCATTTACACGCATGCGATATGCTAAAGCATGAAAATACTTACATCGTACTTCGTGCCAAAACAATAAACTAGTTAGCAAACATGCATGGTCCTAGTTTATGTTAGGTTTGACTAATGCTACACATACAGGATGCAATTAGGGTAGGCTCGGCTAACTTAAACATGACATGTGAAACGCAATCAATTGATGCACGTATTCAATTTGGAATTGAAGTACAAATGCAGTTAGCATGATGTACCGAGCCCGGTGCATGCAAGACGAATGTATGGATGCACGCATGCATAGCATAAGGTATGCTAATTTAAACATGCCCTAATCTACCATCATAAGCGGGTAAATAAAATGGAAGAAAGAAGTGGGGATTGGAAGACATGCACACACACGCACCCACACTTATTACAGATTCGCCCTCGCCCGGAGGGACCAAATAAATATTACAGATAATTAACCTACAAGCTAATTAAATATTACAGTCCATCTAATTAGCTAAGCAAATTAACTAATCTAGGGAAAACAGTAAGCCGCCTCGGGAGGAGAGCCTGATGCAATGCATGCTCGGTCTTGCTCGGAAGCACACTGCCATGCGCAAGCTGCCTCTGTTTTCCCTGCTATACTCCTTTGAAGACTGCCAAAGCCTCAGGCTTGCCTCTCTAAGCACTGTGAAGTACCACCAGCTGGGGAGAATGGCCACCGGCCGTAGGAGGTGTCCATCGGCTGAAAATGAATCCATCGGCCACCAATTGTTTGCCGGTCGGCACTCTGTGAAGTCGATCGGCAAAAAGTTCCTGCAGAACCTGTTTGACAGCAGCAGTGGACAGAGCTTTGCATGGCAATGCAATTCAAGCCATGTATGCACCAACCAAGCCCCTTATCATGTGTATGACTCAAAGGGACATAGTTCTTGGTTCTCGGACCACCAAACGTGCATTTCCATGCATGATGGCCCAAAAAGCCAAGTTGTGCATTTTCATGTCAAATGAAATGCAAACAAACAAGCAAAGGCCCACTCCCTATCACTTGATCAAGGGACAAGGCATGCATGCTAGATGGAATGCAACCTAGGCATGCAAACTAGCATGCAATATGATCATGAGAGCAAGCTTGCAAGCATGAATATGGACAATGCACAAACATGCAACAACATGTTAAGTGGCTAAAGGAGAGAATACATGCCAAATGTATTACAATCTAAACATGCAACAACATATCATGCAATTCAAGCAATGCAACAAAATGCAATTACACATGGTATGCAACACAAGGTGAAGTGGAGCAAACATGTGATGATATGCAAGGCATATGTGAAATAACATGAGAGGATGGTCTTACACTAATTTGGGCAGCCCTATATTAGGTCTAAAACAGTGGCCAAAGCTTAAGAAAATGGGACTAAACACACATACACACATGCATGTGTTAAGGCCTAAACACTTAAGCATCAAAGGACATCTTTTAAGCACACTTAAAAGGGAACAATCATGGACATATGGCGTGCATTAAGCTCTGAAAATCATGCAAGAACATGGTGCCAAACCAAGCAAACAAGATAGGCTAAACATTAGCATGCAAATGACCCAAGCATTCAAGGCAAGCCAATGAAGTATTGAACTACACTTGATATAACCACACATGGAAAGACTTAAATGACCAAAAACAGAGTTCTATCATGCTAAAACAAGGCCAATAACACATCTAGATGGCATCTAAATGGCTCTAATTCAAAAGCATGCATAATTGCCAAAACATGGAGCATACAACACAAGCTTTCAAAGCATCAAAGAGGTGTCCAAAGCAAGCATACAAGCATGTCATGGGGACTGAAATAACATGGAAAATGATCCCAACCCACTAAATCAAAGCAAGTAATGCATGCTACACTCTCACACACTTAAGGCCAACAAACCAAAAATGCAAAGGGGCTATGCAATACATGGAAAGTATGACTAAAGCGACTTGAAACAGAGCTAAAGCATACAAAAACATGCACTAAAGCTTCACAAAGCTAAGCCTAAAACATGCTAGAACAATGGTTTACAACCTAAGGCATGTTAAGGCACCAAAGTGGCATTACAAGGTAGGTATGCTAAGCATGCATGGTGTACCAAAACCAACATACAACAATGCTATTTCATGGCAAAATAAGCATAAATAACAGCCAAGGCATGGTCAACATGAGGCTTAGCTAGGTGCTCATTAAAGAGGCAAAAATGGCCCTTTTCAAGGACAATAAGGAGAGGGGGTGGCCCTCTCCTTCTTGGGACTTCAAGGCACCATCCTTACCACTGAAATCCCTCAAGATTTCAGTGGTGAGGAGGCCCAAACACCAAAGTCCCGGAGCTCACTCAAAATAGCACAAAATGGAGCCCCTCAAGGCTTAAGAGGGGTCAAACACCTCCAAACCACAAAACACTCTAAACAAACTATTTAGAGGGCCCAAAAACAGAACTTTTTTATGTTATACACTAAGCACAAAAACAGTTCTAAGATAGGCAAAAGTAGTATGCAAGAATGGGGTAAAAAGGGGTAAGATTGTTACCCTTGAAGAACCTCTTCACAAATGGTGGACCAGCCCCTTCCTTGAGCTCAAAACAGCTCCAAAGCTTCAAGAACAAACCTCTGGTCCTTCACAAACTAAGAGAATGTGTAACACTATGTGTTTGTGTGCAATAGTAAGCCTAAACACACACAAACACAAGAAAATGAGAGATATAGATATAGGATAGATATAAAACCCTAAACCTAATCCAAAGCTTCTCTCACAACTTCTCTAAAAAAAATCTCTAAACCTAATGCCAAGAGAGGAGCCCTCTTCTTATAGGCAACCAATCTTGTAAAGCTTACCAAGGAAGCTAACAAGAAGGCCATCCCTCCATACACGTGTATGGAAGGGAACAAAATGCAATACAGCTGTTTTAAAATATCTACAAAAGCAGATGAACAGTAGTCGGCTGCTCAAAATTTTCATTTTGACAAAATGGACTGCCGACCGGCAACAAAGAATGCCGACCGGCAATATACATTGCCGATGGCAACAAAACACTAGCCGGTGGCCTCTAGCCATGGCTGGTGATGTGTGGGGATGCCTCACAAGGCATTCCCTGCCCCTCCAAGGCAAAACACAAGTGTTTGGTGCAAAACCAGACACTAAACAGTCGAGTTCAGAGATCCTGAGGCAAGGCGCGTAGCCGAGACCTCCGGGAACTCCAAACGAACACAAACATGGATGATCACCGGGTGTTCAAACGGTGACGTCCAAGTCTTGAGGACGGTCAAAAATGGGGTGTCTACAGTTGCCCCTCTTTGACAGAACTCGAAAGTCATAACAATGACGGGAGTGAATGTCAAAGCCCAGAGACGACCCATTTTTGACAAAGCCAAAGACTTAGACAAACATGCAAGACAGACAAGGTATGCGCCCGAAGGCAGGGGCAAAATGCAAGACAATGCACGAAGCCGAGCATAACTTATGATCATGGAAATAAAAGCTGTAACGAAGCACACATGCAACAGTTTTAAGCTAGCATACGCCAAACTACACTACAATGCAGAAAGGATGTAAGAGAATTATGCAATTCTCGAGACGTCTCACTCAGAGGATACAATACCTGTTCGGTTCGTCTGGTTCCACCAGCTGCAAATGAACCGTACATACAATATCATGCCTGTAAAGAAAACAACTTAACAGGTATGATATCGTTAGCAACATGCAGATAATGCAATAATGAATGCAAAATGATATGCAATATATACAAAACAATGTAAAAGTAATGCAAATGAAAATGCAATGCAATTGAAACAATGCAAACTAAATGCAAAGCAATTGAATCATGATCCAATCATGAGCAGTTCAAAACCACACAAATGTCAAATAGATTGATGGAGGTAACAAGTCCGTCTACCATAGAACGATCAACTGAACTATGAGTAATGTAGATGGACACAAGAACAAGTATTGGGTGGAATGACATAAGTGGGGTAACGACCCGCTGGAGAAAGAATGATGATCCTAATGCCGGATGCAAAAATTACACTACAATGCAATACCTACAATGGATATGGCATGCAGCCAAACCAAATCTTGCCTAGGAAAGGCATGTAAGCAAACAAGCCGCGGCTAACATAGAACGGTCCACTGAACTATGCTTCGACGTGAAAAGTATGGACACATACCAGACCAAGCTCAACATGGAAAGGCGCAAGCCATAGATGGAAGGTGATGCAATGAATGCATGCAATCTACAATGCAATGGAAATGGATACAATGGGTATGGCACGTGGGCCACACCAAATCTTGCCTAGGAAAGGCATGTACACAAACAAGCCGCGGCTAACATAGAACGGTCCACTGAACTATGCTTTGACACGAAAAGTATGGGCACATACCAGACCAAGCTCAACATGGAAAGGCGCAAGCCATAGATGGAAGGTGATGCAATGGATGCATGCAAACTACAATGCAAATGCATGACAATGCATGTTTATTTTCTACAATGCATGACAATGCACTACTTACAATGGATGCATGACAATGCACTATGATGCAACGGCTATGATTGCAGCTTTCCCTATCTGACCAACAGGGCGATATACTAGGTTGGTTCAGTATCCAGAACTGAGGCGCAGACATGCTGCCTCAACCTATGGGGCTTCCATACAGATTTCAAGCCGAGGATACACCCCTGGGTATTTAAACCAGACTTTAATCTCGGAACTCCCGAACCTTTGCGTTCTAGGCATAAGCCATTTGAACTCTAGTTTCCACCGTCCCAGTTGGTCTTCTAGGAACTCACCGCAAACACAGGCAGGTGGCTTTACCAGACCACCGAAAGTCGTTCGGGCGCGACAAACACCAAAGGAATTGCACCTTTAGAGGATTTAAGGTCTCCTAGACCGGGATGCAAAATGTATGCATGACAATGCATGTTTTTGTTTGTTTTTTTTTTTTGTTTTTTGTTTTTTTTTTTTGGAATGCAAATGATGCATGATGTTGAAGTGCGCGACAACGCAAGTTTACTTGAAATGCACGACAATGCATGAATTTGAGATGCGGTGCACAAGACAGTGCGATGCGCAAGATAGCGCGATGGGATGCATGCCAAATGCAATGAGATACGCGAACCAGCGCGATGGAATGCATGCCAAATGCGATGAGATGCGCAAAACAGCGCGGTGCGTTTGACAACGCGAGTGAAGGTCTTGCACCTCCCAAGGATTTTAGGTCTCCTAGACCGTGCGTGTTTAAGGTCTCGCCAGACCATGATGAACAAAACAATGCAATGCACAAAACAGTGCGATTGAAATGCAATGCATAAGACAGTGCGATTGAAATGCAATGCACAAGACAGTGCGATTAAAATGCGATGCACATGGGGCAACTTTTGAATCTTGTAAAAGCCAAAAGGATATAAGAAGGATATACCTTGCACGAATTCGAGTGCCACGCACAGAAGACACGATTCGAGGCCAAAACGGAAGCCGGTTGAGCGTCGGAAATGCACTGTTTTGCACTGTTTTAAGCAATGAAGACTCTGCATCACTCATATAACCCAAAAAAAGGTGTAGGAGGCTCAAAACCCACTGTAGGAGACCACCGAATGTCCACCGGCCATCAGAATGCATCACCGGCCGTCCATTGGCCATCAGACAATCCCATCGGCACAATATATTGCCGACCGGCAAAGTGTTCCTGTATCGGGGCAGTTTTGACATTTTGCTACGGGTCTTTTAAAATAGGGTTTCTAACCCTATTTTCTTCACTCCTTATGCTCGAAAATCCTCTCTCTCTCTCTCTAGAGTGTTTTCGTCCTTCGATCTCTTCGTTTTCTTGCGTTCTAGCCTCGATTTTGTTGTTCGATTCGCGAATACCTTCGCGTTTCGAGAGTTTTGAACCGAACTAAACTTCGTTTCGGTGTTTGTTTCTTGATTTCCGCCACTCGGGGCTTGTTTCCCTCGAGTTTTCCTCGATACCCGTGCCTTTTCCGCACTTCGACTTTCCCGACCTTTTCCGGCCCTCTCAGGGTTGACTTTTTGTTGACTCTTCGTATTCTTGCCCGATTTTCCGTCTTCCGGCCATTTTCTCATTCTCTTCGAGATGGTGGACGACCTTCCACAGGGCGGGACCCCTCCAGAGCTCGAGATGGATCCCGAGGCCGAGCCCTTACCGCTTCGTATCCGGCCATTCGATCCGGAGACCTACAGACCGGCGGTTCACATGATGCTCCCTGATGGACTATGCCAGTTCCGGAGCTTTGAGAGGGGCGTGGCACCCCGAGCTACTACTACGTGAGCCGGAGTCACACTTGTCACACGGCGCCTCGGAGGTACATTCTTTCCCCGGTTTCAATTTTCCGCAATGTAGAACACTTATTCGTTCTTTAACTGCTTAGTTCGAATGCACTGATGTACTGTACACTGTAGTTTGACTGTGAACACACTTGCAACTGATAACTGTTTGAATCTGACACGCGCACACACACTGCACTAGCCCTGAATTGCTCAAACACATTGACACAACATATACTGTACTTCACTGTAAGCACACCGGCACCCGGTATCTGCTTGAATTCTGAAAAACATGCACACATGCCGTATTTGCCCTGAACCACTCAAACACGCTGACGCATCATATGCTGTAGTTCTTTGCTAGCACACTGACACTTAATGTCTGTTTGAATCTGAGAAACATGCACACATGCTATATATCTGTATGTTTCTTACAACTGCATCTTGAATATTGCTTCGCAATTGTCGTTTTTGATTACAGGGGGACTCCCATACCATCCGCGGGTATGGGAACGTCGTCGTCCGAGACTGGTACATGGAGTTGCCAGACGCGGTTCTTCAGATCGTCGACGAAGCGGGTTTCGGCATCTTTTGCAGGGGGCTTTCCCAGCTTACCACCTGCAGGCCCTTGCTTGCTGCTTTAGTGGAGAGGTGGTGGGATACCACCAACTCCTTCCACTTCTCCGTTGCAGGGGACATGACGATGACCCCTTATGACTTCTCGATGCTTACCGGCATCGGGGTAGGGGGTGATCCGATCCCCTTTGACACGGATATGGATGAGTGGGACGGCCCAGCTGTACCTGCTCGGCACTCAGCCACCCCTTGCTCGGGCAGGGTTTGTCAGATACTCGTGGTTCGAGAGCCACTTCAGGACTCAGCCAGCCTTGGCGGAGGAGGCGCAGATGACCCCAGAGGAGGTAGATCAGTATGCGCGGGGCTTCATCATGTTTTTGCTCGGGACTACCCTTTTCGCTGACCGGGCGAACACCGTGCCTCTATGCCTATTGAGCGCACTGGTGGACGTTAGGCGGATTCGCCGCTACGACTGGGGTGGCGTAGGCTTGGCCACTTTGTACGGCTACATGAGCTCTTCTTCCCGTCTCAGCGGACAGCTTCTTGGCGGATACTGGCGAGCTTGGAGGTACATCTTCTTCCCCTTTTACATTTCTGCTTTCTGCTTTACATTTTTCTGTATTCTGTACACTGCACACACACGGTCTGCCTCTTACTGACTATATACTGCACACGCGGCACACATATACTCTGCTTTACACTGACTGTACACTGCACACACACTGTACACTCTGCACAATACACTGCACAACACACGGCTCTGCCATTTCTGCTTTATTCTGTATTCTGTTTTATCGATAGTCATAATATCTGTTCTGCAGTTGTGGGTATACGCCTACTTTCCCAGGCTTGCCCCAGTACCCGATGTGGAGATCCCGCTCGACGTCCCTTTTCTCATCGCTTTGATGTGCGGTGTGTGCGGAGACCCCGGGAGTCTTTTATTTTCTTCCGCCGCTACTTCGACACCATCACCGCCCGCGGAGGTATGTTCAACTTTAGAGCTTGTTTTAAGCTTTGCATCGCACTGTATTTTTGATAACAGATAGATAACAAACTGCATTTGTACCCGCAGATCACCTGGCAGCCTTGGGCTCCATTGCCGGCGTGTGGTGAGGATCACTATGAGGGGCAGAGGAGACTGCCCGTCTTCGGATTCTGTTGGAGGGTCCGGTCTGTCGGGCTTGGTACCTGGGGGCGCTTCTTGCGTCAGACCCTGGGTTTACCGAGAGCAGATAGTTCCGGGTCCGCCTCCTACACACATGAGGCATACAGAGAGGCTTTCCCTCGCGCACCTGAGAGAGTATACCGTTGGCTGGGGCGCGGAGCGTCACAGAGACGAGGGCGACTATGCCGAGTACGTCCGGACCTACATTATGCGACCCTTGAGCAGTGGTCGGCGAGCTGAGAGGGAGAGGCCAGCGGCGCCGGCAGCTGGAGCGGGAGCGTCGAGGAGAGCTCGAGTCCGTGGTAGAGGTGGAGTTCAGAGAGGGCGGGGGACCGGCTGGCCTGCTCTGCCCACTTCACTGACTTACAGAGGGCAGGGTGGGGCGACCTACCAGATCCCCTTTACCCCTCCTCCGGCTGATCACGAGTTGGTCGGTGTCCCTGACTTGCCTCCGGTATGTATTATTGCATTTCGCATCTTGCATTGGCATTTCATTTCATTTTATTTGATATTCCGCAGAATACTGATGCATCTGATACTTTTGCAGGCGTCCTCCGAGTACATCCGGCAGTCCCTGGAGCTGAATGCCTCCATGATGGGGATGCTACAGCGGACCTTCGACCTCCTGGCCCTTTACAGCATTCCGGTATGTTCTTCTGACCGCAGTCTCAAACCATACATAAACTGATTCGCATAATCTGATGCACGATACAACACTTAATCACACTGTACTCATACACTGCATTCTGCACTGATTCACTCCTCACAGCATACATACACTGTACTCATTCACTGTATTCTGTACTGATCACACTGCTCACGGCACTCACAGACTGTACTCATACACTGTATTCTGTACTGATTCACTGCTCACGGTATTCTGATGTATTTGCCTTTTATGCTTTTCAGCCTCCTTTCCAGATCCCTCCGGTGGGTGGTGCTCCAGCTGGGCCCTCTATTCCTGCTCGAGGAGGGCGTGGAGACACTGGACATTCCCGTGCCAGGGCAGGGCGTGCTCATGTCGGGAGTAGCTCTCGGGCACCCATTCCTGATGATGAGGATGATGAGTCCGAGTCCGAGTCCGAGAGGCAGAGGCAGAGCAGAGGCAGAGGCAGAGGCGGGTCATCTGAGGAGGAGACCGGAGACGGTTCAGACTCGGGCTCAGATGATGGTGCCGATGACGATGCTCCTGGACCTTTGTCCAGGAAGAGGGCGAGGACAGATCCCCAGGCCTGAGACTACTGATGACGACCCAGACTTTTGCTGCTTCTTCTTCTCTTTTTTTTTGTACTTTTTTCTTTTCTTTTTTTTAGTTGGTAGCCCAGTATCTTGTACCCCGCAGGCGGGTTTTTGTTTTCTTCAAAACTATGTATTTGAAAAGATGATGAAATGAAACAAACTTTTTGTCTAAAAAAGTGTTACATTTGTATATCTCATGCATTGCATCGCATTACATTATGTTATGTCATATTACACCTCAATGTAAATGAAGTCGATCTGTTGTCTGAAAATTGAACACTTGTACTGGAATGATCAGATAACCAACCAGCCAATAGCAGAATAATCAAGCAACTCACTGTCTAACCTGAACACACAGCCCATACTCTGTTGGGGATTAATCTGCATACGGCCCATAACACAGCACTCGGTTCATTCTGCACACAGCAAAACACTGAACAAACAGTCCAATCTGACAAGACGGACTACGGAAGCTGAAACGGTTGAAACTGAAACACACTCAGATGCCCCAAATTTTCTCTTTTCTTCTTTTGCTTCGCATAAAATATAGAGAATGGCACAGCACTCCGAGCATAAACGATTTAACTTTTTAAGAAAGGTTCTGCAACCGGGGTATCGAGCCTAAAACTGGACACAGCGGGAAAGACTCAAACAAAAAGGTGCGTGACCTAAACATAACGAGACTCGCTCGGAAAAGACTCAAAACAAAAGTTGAGATAGACAAATCAAAAGACACGACACACGGACGTGTTTGTAAAAAAAAAGACCTCAGATCTCAAGGAGCCAGTTCCTCCGGGTATTATTCCCACCCTTTCTGATTTGTGATTCTCACGTCACTCGGCCCTCAGGCTCGGTTTTTCTCTCAAAACCCTCTTGCTCACTTTTCTCTCAACTTACACCTCTCTATTCTTTATTCTCTCATTTTTCATCCCTCCCCAGGGTGATTGATGGGTGAATAAGAAATTGTGGGTTCACCCACAGCATTGTAGCTTACGGCTGTTTCTTCCGGTGACGTCGAGTCGGGATTCCGGATAGGAAAGCTTCTTCCGGCGGATAGGGTGCCTTTTGGCAAGTATGTGGACGGCGGGGAAGGAAAGACAGAATACCTGACTCAGCTGTGCCCCTAGTTCATCACTTTGACCATTTTTTTGTTTTCTTCTTTCTAAAACAGTTTTGACCAAAATGAGAGCCGGATTAACATACTTGTTCAATTTTTAATTTGAAAATCATGCAAGTCAGGCCATGAGCACTGAAAATTTTCCTTTTGGGTCCAAAAAAAGCCCGTTTTGGAAAATGAAATAGTTTTAGAGAAAATAGTCAACCTCAGTAAAAAATTTCAAAAACTATTTTTTGCAAACGGTCAATGCTAAACGAGCACAGAACCTACCCTCGAGATGCACAACCTCGGATCGGAGGCAATGGAAAATTGCCCCTTGCTTGAAGGGGACATGGCAACGAAAGTTGCCCCTGGTTTTGGACAGCAACTCGGGCAACTCATAGTAACGCATGCAACGGAAAGTTGCCCCTTATTTTGGATGATGCCGCAGCATTTTATAAACGGTCTTTGTCAGTGATGACTAAACTTCGAAGACGATGGTCTGAACCAATATATGGACACAGTCACTGTGAACGCGATGGTGGCTGAACTTCAGGGTGAAGTTGCCTACGTATCCCAAACATGGGAATCAAGCCATACGTAGTTCCGGTTGTCACAACCGAACTGTCGGATGCAGAGAAGGCAAGGATGATCAAAACCATTACATGGACTGAGGCGCTATGAAAGCGTTGGGGGCTGGACTTCAGGATGAAGTTGCCTACGTATCCCAAACATGGGAATCAAGCCATACGTAGTTCCGGTTAAGGTACACTCGGGTATTAACCTTCACTTTTTAGGCTCTAACTTTTGCCAAGGCGCCCGTTGCGGTTTTCGACCTTGCGAGCTTTTTTCTTTTTAATCTTTTCTTTCATTCTTTTTCATATATTTTTCTTTCTCTTTCTTTGTTCTTTTTTTTTTTTCTCTTTTTCTTGCTTTTTTTGCATTTTTTTTTTTCTTTTCTTGCTCTAACTTTTGCCTGGGTCGCCCTTCTGGGTTTTCAGCCCAGCGAGCCTCTCAAAGGGTAAAAGTGTAGCATAGTCCATGCCAAATGGTTTTGAGATCCTGAAGTCATCTGAGTCCAGGAGAATGGCTGTTGTGTTAATTTGCAGAAGAACCCATCACGGTCGCTTCACGAGCCTCTTCCGGTGAGATCTAATCTTCTTGATCTGAGTTTGATGTCTCTTGCTCGATGACTGCTTCAAATCGGGCCGCACAGGCCTCTCATGGCAGTTAACTGTTGAACATTTTGAATGGATTCCAGGTTCGAGACAGATAGGTTGAATCTCGAGGCTGGGAGCGATCCTCGGCTGTACAATCTCAAGAGCAATTCCACACAAGTCTTCACAGGACCGCGCAAAACATTTTGTTTTTCAAAGTTTTTAAGAAAGCGACAAATCGCTCGCACTGAAGATAGTGTGGAACCAGTCTGGATCAAACCAGGATCCTTCTCAGTACTCACGCTGACAGGCATGATTTCATTCATAAAAAGGCTGAGCATGCCTCTCATTCTCTCAAAATGATCAAGTTTTGCAAAACCCGAGGAATTCCTTCCTCTTCGTTTTTATCACCGCAGTGTTTAAAAAAAGCTTTTGAAAAACTTAGGTCATTGTAATAATTTTCAGGGTACAAAAGAGCAGGTAGAACGTACTGTCGTTCCATTCACATCCTCTGGCACAACTGACAGCAAGCACGAAAACGAGATAGCCACAGCTTTTTCATTCAGATTTGTTGGTATAACTGGCTCCTCGGCAGAGACAGATTCAAAAACAAAAACGGGTAATTACAAGACAAAACGGTGTTCGAGGCAACAACCCCGGAATCACCTGGCATTCTATACAAAGAGGACTGACTCGATACAACAAGACAGACCCTTAAGCAAAAAGACTGACTCAAACAAGAGACAGACTCAAAACAAAAGACTGACTCGATACCCAAGCCAGAATTTACAAAGCTAGTGTTCACAGATGTTCAAAAATGCGTGCCAGACGCCACATCCAAAATATACCAAATGCTGCCCTCAGGTGGTTCACTTTCTGATTACATACTCGCAGTATCTGTGTCCTCAAAATCCAATAACTGGGTGGTAACGGACTTGGCTGAGGTGGGCGGGAGGATAACCTCGTTATCAATCAAATCCTGCACCTCATAACGGAGGCGGAAGCAATTGTCGGTAGCATGGCCTGTCTGCTGGTGGTACGCACAGTACTGAGCAGCATCATGTGTAGCAGGGAGATTCTTCGGGAGAGGCCGAGGCTCCAAGGGTTTAAGGTGTCCTCTCTCAGCAAGGATCTGGAGTGCCTTGGACAATGGCATGTAGAGAGCATGGAAGACCCTGCGCCCTCGGGGCAGGTACTTTGAAGGTTGAGCACTCTTGCTAGACGCACTAGCGAACGGGTCGGCAGGTGCCGCCTTGGATTTCTGATCCTTCCCGGGTACAGGGTTGGGAATGGGAGGAAACTGTTCTGGCATGACGGGGCCTATCCCGGTTTTCTGACTGACTTAAACTACCCTCAGGTGGGTGGGGAAAGCATCCTCCACAGCTTTTGTCACAACTGCAGATATCTGTTGCTTGTTCATCCCCGCGGCTTTCAAAGCCTCGACTGCCCACAGCAGTTGTTCGATAGGGTCGGCATCCGCCTTCATTTTATCCTTACCTCTGGCCTCAGCCTGATCGAGGGTTTGGGTTGATGTTGATATGTCATTACCATAGCTGGAGGCCATCTCCGGTTGGCTAAGTTCAATCACTATCGCCCAACAGTGGGGGCTCCTGGGGTACAAAACTCCGGCATATGGTGCGGCTGGCGGTGAAGCTGACATTCCGTAGGCGAGATCTGCCACGGATCTCTGGAGATCACCTATCATCCCCATCAGTTCAAATGTAGTAGGCTCGCGAGCCTGATATAGCTGGGGGGTCCAGACCGGGTGCGCAGCAGGCGATCTGGGTGGATGCGGCATATCGACATTGGTCTCACTTTGTAGAGTGATTCCTTGATCCAACGCGGCTGTCATAACCACGATCTCTTCTGAATTCTGCGTCATGCTGAGTCTGCTATACTGGATGGCGACTAACGGATCGGATATCTAACTTGCCTCAGCAAAAGGAAACACTGACTGTTCTGAATCAGACTCTCTGTACTGAAAGGAAAAACAAGCAGCATTTCAACCCAAACAGATCAAACACGGGTATAGCTGAACAACTGTACTCTACTGCTGTCCACTGTTTCCCAAAACTCACTGTCCTGAAACACTGAATCGAATACCCGCAGATATAACTGATTCCCAAAATACTGATACTGGTGCCCGCAGGCCGGATACCCAGACTTGCAAACTGGTATATGCATTCCCTGTAGAAATACATGCTAAAAGCACATAGCAAGTAAATGAGAGCCAAAACACCCCTATGTTGGGGTAGGGTTTCCCTGTCCTATTTTGTCAGGAGCTAGGGTTTCACTACGCACGCAGCGGCTTCAAACAACCTAACATCGGGTAAGCAACCTGTCCTAGTTTGGAATGGTCACTATGGATTCCGAATATGCACTAGGTCAAATGGTCAAAAAGGGCGCCCCGGTAAAACCGGGGTTTGTGTTCCCATGCTGTCAGAGCCCATAACCGGTCAGCCTTATGGTCATGCCTTGACAAGACAAGCCTCCGGCAAACCGTTCAGGAATGGCAGATGGTAAACACGGTGTCCTAGGCGCACCAATGCACATGCAATGCAAAGAGACACATAAATGAAATCAAAACAGGATATCACAAGTTCGAGTCAAGCTCTCTAATTTCCCTAGCAGAGTCGCCAGAAACTGTAACACGCCCGCGAGGGACCCCGCTACACGCTACAGTTCGGACTCGATTTGTGTCACGGTTCTTAATCTGAACCAAAGAGTCCAAATCCGGCAAATCGTTTTGAGAAACAGATTTTTGAAAAGAAGTGCCAAACATGGACTGCTTTGCCAGATACAGAGTCGCCACCTAAATATTTTAATGGGAGAATTTAGGAAACCCTGACTCGGTGCCAAAGGCCACGTGTCCGTCATCACCAAAGTTGCCTCGGCTCGGGAACTTGGGTACGATTGGGGAAGGTCAGCTATGAGCACCCCCTCTCGCCCGGTCCGAAGACCGGCCTCTACTAACCGTGATATCCGTTTTTATGTACTCTTATTCCAGTTATTAACCTAGAATTACTATGTTATGCGCACAGCAAACAAGTATAGACTAGATTGCCTAATTTGGAAGTAAGCATTGCATATCCGTTTGTCTTGAAAAACACTTTGGAATTTGCTACTCGCAAGTAGGCTAAAATACGGATTTCAATGAGTTTTTCCAACTCAGACAATCCAACCTTCACCCCCCGGGCATTCAAACAGTTTATCACATAAGCATCTAGCCACATGGTAAGCATGCTGTCATGATAGCATTCACACACATGCGATATGCTAAAGCATGAAAATACTTACATCGTACTCCGTGCTAAAACAATAAACTAGTTAGCAAACATGCATGGTCCTAGTTCATGTCAAATTGACTAATGCAACACATACAGGATGCAATTAGGGTAGGCTCGGCTAACCTAAACATGACATGTGAAATGCAATCAATTGATGCACGTATTCAATTTGGAATTGAAGTACAAATGCAGTTAGCATGATGTACCGAGCCCGGTGCATGCAAGACAAATGTATGGATGCACGCATGCATAGCATAAGGTATGCTAATTTAAACATGCCCTAATCTACCATCATAAGCGGGTAAATAAAAGGGAAGAAAGAAGTGGGGATTGGAAGACATGCACACACACGCACCCACACTTATTACAGATTCGCCCTCGCCCGGAGGGACCAAATGAATATTACAGATAATTAACCTACAGCTAATTAAATATTACAGGCCATCTAATTAGCTAAGCAAATTAACTAATCTAGGGAAAACAGTAAACCGCCTCGGGAGGAGAGCCTGATGCAATGCATGCTCGGTCTTGCTCGGAAGTGCACTGCCATGCGCAATCTGCCTCTGTTTTCCCTGCTATACTCCTCTGAAGACTGCCAAAATCTCAAGGTTGCCTTTCTGAACACTGTACAGTACCACCGGCTAGAGAGAATGGCCACCGGCCGTAGGAGATGTTCATCGGCTGAGAATGAATCCATCGGCCACAAATTGTTTGCCGGCCGGCACTCTGTTCAGTCGATCGGCAAAAAGTTCCTGCAGGACCTGTTTGACAGCAGCAGAGGACAGAGCTTTGCATGGCAATGCAATTCAAGCAATGTATGCCCTAACCACACCCCTTTATCATGTGTATGACTCAAAGGGACATGATCCTTGGTTCTCGGACCATCAATCGCGCATTTCAATGCATGATGGCCCAAAGAATCAAGTATGCACTTTGATTTCAAATGTAATGCACGCAAACACATAAGGGCCCAATCCCTATCACTAAATCAAGGGACAAGGCATGCATGTTCAATGCAACCTAAGCATGTTAACTAACATGCAACATGGTATAAAAGGGAGCATGCAAACATGCAATGCACATTAGGTACACAACCTAAGCAACAAGGCAAACAAGCATGTCACCACTATGCAAACTACTTAGAGCATGCAAGATGTAATCTGATCATGCAACATGCTAGTAATTTGACCAAGGGAATGCATGCCAAATGCAAATGATTTCAAGCATGAAACACATGTAACCAAAGCATGCAAACATGAGATAATGTAATAGCACTTGAATGGCATACAAGGGATGGACTTACACTAATTGGACGGCTCTAAGTTAGGTCCAAAACAGTGGCCAAAGCTTAAGAAGATGGGACCAAACACACATGCACACATGCACATGTTAAGGCCTAAACACTTAAGCATCAAAGGGCATCTTTTAAGCACACTTCAAAGGGAATAATCATGGACATGGGGCATGCATTAAGCTCTGAAAATCATGCAAGAACATGGTGCCAAACCAAGCAAACAAGATAGGCTAAACATGCAACAAATGGCCCCAGCATTCAAGGCAAGCTAATGAAGTATTGAACTACACTTGATATGACCACACATGGCAAGACTTAAATGACCAAAAACAGAGTTTTAGCACATAAAACAAAGCCCAAAAGACCACTTAGATGGCATCTAAATGGTTTGAATTCAAAAGCATGCACAATGACCAAAACATGGAGCATACAACACAAGCTTTCAAAGCATTAAAGAGGTGTCCAAGGCAAGCATACAAGCATGTCAAAGGGACTGAAATGATGCTACAAATGGTGCCAAACCACTGAAATAAAGCAAGTAATGCATGCTACACACTCACACACTTAAGGCCAACAACCAAAAATGCAAAGGGGGTATATAATGCATGTCATGGCCGACCAAAATGACTAAGGACAGACCTCAAACATGGCAAAATAAGCACAAAAGCTTCACAAAGCTAGGCCTAAAACATGCTAGAACAATGGTTTACAACCTAAGGCATGTTAAGGCCTAAACATGGCATTACAAGGTAGGTATGCTAAGCATGCATGGTGTACCAAAACCAACATACAACAATGCTATTTCATGGCAAAATAAGCATAAATAACAGCCAAGGCATGGTCAACATGAGGCTTAGCTAGGTGCTCATTAAAGAGGCAAAAATGGCCCTTTTCAAGGACAATAAGGAGAGGGGGTGGCCCTCTCCTTCTTGGGACTTCAAGGCACCATCCTTACCACTGAAATCCCTCAAGATTTCAGTGGTGAGGAGGCCCAAACACCAAAGTCTCGGAGCTCACTCAAAATAGCACAAAATAGGGCCTCTCAAGGCCTAAGAGGGGACAAACACCTCCAAACCACAAAACACTCTAAAGAAACTATTTAGAGGGCCCAAAAAAGAACTTTTTTGTATTATACACTAAGCTCAAAAATAGTTCTAAGATAGGCTAACAAGCTATGCAAGAATGGGGGAAAAAGGGGTAAGATTGTTACCCTTGAAGCACCTCTTCACAAATGATGGTCCAGCAGCTTCTTGAGCTCCAAACCTGCTCCAAAACTCTGAAAACAGTCCCTTAGAACCTCAATAGCCAAGGGAAGGTGTAATGGTAGGTGTTTGTGTGCAATACTATGAACAAATACACCTAGAACACTCAAGAGAGAGAGAGATATAGAGATAGAATATATATAAGCTCTAACCCTAGAACTAGAGCTTCTAACAATGTTTTTCTCTCTAAAATGTCTAACCCTAATGCCAAGAGAGGAGCCCTCTTCTTATAGGCCAACCAATCTTGTAAAGCTTACTCAAGAAGCTAACAAGGAAGCCATCCCTCCATACACGTGTATGGAGGGGAACAAAATGCAAGACAGCTGTCTTAAAATATCTGCAAAAGCAGATGAACAGTAGTCGGCCGCTCAAAATTGCCATTTTGACAAAATTAACTGCCGGCCGGCAACAAATAATGCTGACCGGCAATATACATTGCCGATGGCAACAAAACACCAGCTGGTGGCCTCTAGCCACGGCCGGTGATGTGTGGGGATGCCTCACAAGGCATTCCCTGCCCCTCCAAGGCAACAAACAAGTGTTTGGTGCAAAACCAGACACTAAACAGTCGAGTTCGGAGATCCTGAGGCAAGGCGCGTAGCCGAGACCTCTGGGAACTCCAAACGAACACAAACAAGGATGATCACCGGGTGTTCAAACAGTGACGTCGAAGTCTTGAGGACGGTCAAAAATGGGGTGTCTACAGCACCTCTTCAAACCTTTTGTACAGATTCATACCTGTCCGAACAAGTTCAAGTTCAAACCCATATCTGTTTAAATTCAAATCAAACATGTTCAGACCTGTTGAGTTCAAAACCGAATAGATTTTCTATCTGTTCAACACTGTCCGAACAGGTACCATACCTGTTCGATTCAAATTTGAACAACCACGTTTTCTCCTATAAATAGATACACCCTCATTTGGATTTTACATTCAAAAAATTCATTCTTGCCTCTGCTATTACTCTCTGCATTTTGCTGTATTAATTTTTCCTATGAGAAATAGTGTAAACACAAAGTATATTCGCTGTGTGAATAGTTTGTAGTGTTACTATTATTCACTGTTGATCGTTTTATCTTGGGAGATAGACATCCACAATCTAAAAGCACTGTGGAGAGGATGAATCTGTCTTAAGCACACAGTCAAAAATTTGTTCGACGAATAAATAAGGTAAGTAATCAATTTACTTTCTGTTTTATTTATTTTTATCAAATTCTGATTTTGTTTTTGTAACAAAATAAGAATTTATTGTTTTATTCTATTTTATATATTGTTTTGATTTTTGTAATCAAACAGTTTATCTCCTTTCTTTAATTCTTTGAATACAGTGAAGATTGTCCAACAATGATAGTGGAAGGGTGACAGTTAGAAGAGTCGTGGAGGGGGAGGAGGGTGTTAGTAATGGCATTGAGTGGTTGGAGAATGGGTAAAGGGTGTTGGTTGTGCCAATGGTTTAGCTGGTCAATAGAAATAAAATACATAACTTTTTGTAATTTATGAACTGAAATACACTATCAAGCTTGTTAACGGTTTAAATTAAAAGACTAAAATACTTTTATAACCATATCATCAATAATAATGCACATCACACCTACTACTGTTTCACTTCCGCCACAATCGACTGTGGTTCGAATTCCCTGACTAAAATTCATCCTACTACTATGTTTCACTTCCCCCCACACCACAACCATCCATTGTTCGAATTCCCAGACTAAAAGTCATCCTATAAGAGCCAGTCCAAAAGTCCTTTCTTAGAAAGGTTCCTTGTTAAATAGAATTTTAAGCAAACAAAAAAAACCTAAATGCATCAAGTCCTCTCTTTATTTATTATTTCCTTTTTAAATTTATTGTTTCTGCCAGAGAGGCAAAGCATGAGAGGAATCACCACCACTTCATACTCAAAAGCATTTAGATTTGGACAAATATTGGGTTTAATGCTAAGTGACTTCACAGATCATCAAATTAGAAACAAAGAAACACTGATAAAAGACATTGTCCCATGCCTAAATAACCAACAACATATAACCATGTAGCTACAAATTTCCCCATAAAACATTACTCAATATAGCTCAGTTTCCTTATGGGTGTGAATCACACAATCAAAAGTTGGGTATGAGATACAAGTCAACACATACCCCTTCTTCATCTGTTTATCATCGAGGAACGATCTATCCGATTGGTCAACCAATCCAAAAATCATCAGCCCGGCACACGTAGAGCATGCCCCTGCCCTGCACGAGTATGGCAACTCAAGTCCTTCATTTCCAGCTGAGTCAAGGATGCATGCATCATCAGGAGCCTCAAACTTACTCTCTTGGCCATCCGGTCCAATTAGCTTCACTTTGTACACTGCCATGGCCGATACTCTGAAGGCAAATGAGGATTTCAAGGCAAATTCTTTAGAAACACTCTTCAAGGAACACAAAGACTAGGGATTCTTAATCAATGCACAGGATTTGGTTGCGGGTGCACTTCTGAACATGCAAGGAGAAAAAATCGACTTAGTCGACATGTTTAGACCTAAATTTACAGCAAGAATACTTTATTAGTCAAAACATCAAAACATATAAACATTTATTAATTGTTACTGCAAACAAGGACCGTGTGAAATGTGCTCAAAGAAAAGGAGAAAAGTTAGTGGTTCATGGCTCTTCGTCCAAGCTTCCATCTTTAAGTTAATGAAAACAGTACAAAACTAGGCTGATTACTATACAGAGGTGAATCTCTGTTTAATCCGATGGAATGGAATACAAATCTGTGTATCCAATGAATTGAGGATTGTCGTGGACAGAAATCTAGCTACTACAAGTGAATTGGAAATTTATGCCGAAAGGTGGAAGAACTACACCGGCCCACAGCACAAGAAGTGAATTGCTTCCACATTTACATAGAACTGCAAGTAACTGTAGAAGTGTCACCATGTTAACTTAAAAGGCTAACTATGATACTGACTCAAGAAAACAATTTCACCAAAGTGAATTGGATATTAAGGATATGCACCAGAGTGTTAACTCATATACATAGAACAAACATGACAGAGAATACTACTACATGAAAACTCGTTAGAAATTGGGGTTCTTGTCATCTTCGAGAGCATTGACATCGCAGACAAGCTATTCATGCATACAAGAACTTTCAAGACACAAAACAAAGAGATGAAAGAATATGATGTGTATGACTGTGTGTGTGTGTGTGTGTGTGTGTGAGAGAGAGAGAGAGAGAGAGAGAGAGAGATTGAAATTTCAGTAGGAGTTACCAAAAAAATGCCTACACTCTAGTGGTTTACATTTGGGAAATCTTGTTTATAAGTAGGGTATGATTTCATTGCAACTTTGACTTTGTATACGTACGAAAAAGTAAGATATGGGACATCAGTAAGAGTTGCCAAAATTTGCCAAGACTCGCAGTGATTTACATTTTAGAATTCTTCTTTACTAATAAGTTACGACTCCATTGCAACTTCCAGTATACTAAAATGAGCAATTCCTAAAACTTCTTTCCACTTTTCTTAATTTTTCTTTATTCAAAAGAAAAAAAAAATTTGAATTCAAAGCAGACCTCGATCTAATAAGGTATAGGTGTTGTGGATCGTGGGCACACCAGGAAATACAAACAAGCAATAACACAAGAGTTTTAACGTGGTTCGGCAATCCGGCCTACGTCCACGGGAGCGATATCACTATATATCAATAAGAGGAGGATTACACACTCAACTCACACTCTTTATCTCTCTATATAGCTGATTCTCTCTCACTCTGATGACACAAACAAAGTATACACAACTCTTGTATATTACTCTCTCTTGTGTGTCTGTCTCACTTTGTCAACTCCCCTCTCACCCGTCCATTTATACACATTAACAGAAGGTTGAGAGAAGCTGGCCTTTGCACATGGCCAGCTTGTTGCCAATTTGATCTTCCTCTTTTGTTAGTTAGAAGCTACCCCACCATGTGGGTAGTGGGTTGGTGCCACCCTTACCATGTGGCTGCCAACCTTACAATGGCTGCCAACCTCAATAATGGGTTGATATCCTACAAATCACCCCCTCAACCCATGTGAGGTGATCCATAATAGCACCCCCTACTTGGAGTGCCCGGCACCCCCTCACTGGGGTGCCATGCAAAGCTTACTTTGCAACTCTTTGTGATGGCATCTCTCTATTCCATACAGTGTTGGAGAGATCGCAATATGTCTCTAAATCAGGAGCAAAAGAAACTCTTTTCTTCCCTGGGACATGCTTTGCTGTCTTGGTCTCTTTGCTCTGAGTTGTCTTTAAAATTGGCTGCAATGGCTCCGTTTTGTGCACCTTCGAACTGCCTCCATGCATTCTTGTACACTTTGGTTGCCATGTCTGCTGAGCCCTATGTCTTTTCGGTGCATGTCTTGTACTTCTTGCCTGGTAAGTGACAGTAGCTCTTTCTATCACAACCTTTTCAACAAGCCTGTATAGATTCCCCTCCAGTCGTCCATGTAGCATCACCGTATCTCCATAGATAACTTTGAGATTTCCTTTGCTAGATGAGAAGCTATAACCCTTCAAGTCTAGCATACTTAAGGAAATTAGATTCTTCTTCAGTCTTGGCACGTGTCGGACTCCATCCAACGTGAAAATTTTTCCATCTTCCATTCTGAGCCGTACTGTTCCCATGCCAACAATCTTACTCACAGTGTTGTTAGCCACTCGAACAATACCTCCGTCCTTTGCTTGGTAGGTGGAAAAAAGTTTTCTGTCTATGCATATATGGTATGTACTTCCGGAATCTAAAATCCAATCAGGTTTCGTCATACTTGACAAAATTGTGAATGCATAGTCATCCTTAGCATTTACTGTAGCAGCGACATTTGATGAGCTCGCCTGTTCCTTGTTTGCCTTGTCCTCCTTGAGCTTTGCACAGTCTTTGATGAGGTGATCCTCCTGATCACAGTAATAGCACTTTCTCTTGTAGCCTGGCCTTGATTGTGAACGTCCTCTTGATTTGTATCTACTCCGTCTATCATTGGACCTGCCCCTGCCTTGCTCATTTTCTGATGTAACCAAGGCATTTCCTTCTGGGTGCTTGCTACTTTCCTTTTTCTTCATCGACTCATGAGAAATAAGTGTAGCAACCACTTCATCCAGTCCAAGAGCATCTTTCCCGTACAATAGAGTAGTCATGAGATACTCATATGATGAAGGTAAAGAGACTAGTAAGATCATAGCCTTATCTTCCTCCTCGGTCTTCACTCCAATAGTGTCCAATTCCATTGTGATCCTGTTGAACTCGTCCAGATGTTCTGTAAGGTTCGCACCTTCTGGCATTTGAAGTGTATGTAGCTGCTTCTTCAAAGATAACCGATTTGTTAAAGACTTTGACTTGTACCTCATTTCTAACTTTGCCCATAGCTCTGCCGGATCTACTTCATTGATTACTTCTCGGAGTGTGTTGTTCCCGAGATATAACTGGATTGTACTGTTTGCCAATTCTCTCAACTCCTTCCACTTGTCATTCTTCATGTCTTCCGGTTTGTTGGACTTTTTGAGAAGAGCTTTTACCAGACCCTCTCGTGTTAGAATATTTTTCACCCTTTGCTGCCACAGGGTAAAGTCATTATTGCCATTAAAAGGCTCTATCATGAAACTTGCACCTTTTCCTGCCATTTTAAATTTCTTCCTTTTTACAGAAATTCTAATTCAAGAATCTGACCGTACGGATGTGTCCGCAATATTCCAGATAGTTGGAAAACACTATTAGATCGCCAAAAACGGACACAGAATGGCTCAGATCAAGCCAAAACAGTTTGGACAGTTCAGATCTGCGAGTGTACCTTAGCCGCGCAGCAGCGGATAACGCTCTGCCCCTGTGTTGACTAATCAACGTCGGCTGACGTGGCTGCCACGTGTCTGGCTGTCTGACACGTGTTTCACCGACGTAGCGCTGACGCGGCGATGACTGGACGCTGACGTGGCGCTAACGTGTCAATGACGTGGCGCTGACATGTCTCGTCTTCTTCCTGCAGACGCGTGTGAGGCGCGTGGTTGCGCGTGGTGTGACGCGCCGACTCTCCACCGGGGCGTGGAGACGCGTGCTGTGCGTGGATTTAACGCGCTTCTTCTGTGTGGCGCGTGAGGGCGCGTGATAGGGATTCTGGGGCTGTTCCTTGCAGTTCTGGACTCCTCCCCTCGAGAGCTTCCTCCTGGTATGCTCAAAAGTGGATTTCAGTCATTTCGAAATCTGGACACTTTCGGAAAAAACTCGATTTTTTCACCACCCGAGCTCTGATACCAATTGTTGTGGATCGTGGGCACACCAGGAAATACAAACAAGCAATAACACAAGAGTTTTAACGTGGTTCGGCAATCCGGCCTACGTCCACGGGAGTGATATCACTATATATCAATAAGAGGAGGATTACAAACTCAACTCACACTCTTTATCTCTCTATATAGCTGATTCTCTCTCACTCTGATGACACAAACAGAGTATACACAACTCTTGTATATTACTCTCTCTTGTATGTCCGTCTCTCTTTGTCAACTCCCCTCTCACCCGTCCATTTATACACATTAACAGAAGGTAGAAAGGAGCTGGCCTTTGCACATGGCCAGCTTGTTGCCAATTTGATCTTCCTCTTTTGTTAGTTAGAAGCTACCCCACCATGTGGGTAGTGGGTTGGTGCCACCCTTACCATGTGGCTGCCAACCTTACAATGGCTGCCAACCTCAATAATGGGTTGATATCCTACAATAGGTTCCTTGGAGAAGATTGGGGAAACAAGGTAGGCAACAAAACTGCTAGATTTATAAGCATATGATTTAGGCTTTGGGCAGCTCTACTTCCATACTTCAATCGACAGTTTTTCTATTGTTCTATTAGATGAATATGCACCAAGAAATTTTTTCCAAATCAATACTTTAGGTAGCGTTTGGTAATGTTTACGTTTTTTATTTATGTTTACAAAAATTTTATAAATTGGGTTTGTTTATTTTTAGAAAAAACATAAACTACAAACACGTTTGGTTTGAAATTTTATAAACTTGTTTTTTGGCTAAAATCCTTAGAGCAATTCCACTCAAACCTTCAATCTTAGAGATGTCAAATTTTTTTAAAGACTTAAGTGGCAATTTGACATAGAAGCTCTCTACTTAATATGTCATCTATTATTCTATTATTTTTAAAATTTTAATTCTTTTATTTTACTGATTAAAATAAACTTATTTTTAAAAGAGGTTTGATGCCATTTAAATAGTATTTTATTTTTTAAAAAATTATATATTTAGAAAATATTTTTTTAACAAAATTCAAAATTTCTATTCACTGCTACTTAAACATTTTTTTTTGATTTGGTGAAAAAAGAAAAATTACAATACATATTTAAAAAAAAAAAAAAAATTGACAATACATAAATATCATTATAAATCACATGCTATGATTGCCCCTGAAAATGTTATAGTGTGAATGATTAAAAAAATATTTTGCTCAACTCCAAATTTATAGATGATAAAATAAAATAAAAAATAATTAAAAAATATTTTATTTACAACAGTAATTACCGTACATGACAACACAAGTTGGTTTTCAAATAACAACAATGATTTAGAGCACTAATTTTGTTGCTCTAATGGAGCACTAATAACAAGGTAAGGAGAAAAAAACGAAAAACAAAATCAAGACCAAAACATCATATCACAATAGGTGGGGTCCACTACCAGCTCATTAAAACTGGTTTTAAAGCTCAAGAATTAGAGTTCCAAAGCATTTTTCTTCAAATAATATTAACCGTTAGTAAAAAAACCCCACATGATGTGGGAACTAATAACCACAAATTGTGTATCGTTGGTCTTCTTTTATTTGAAAAAAAAGAACAGAAAAGAAAAGAAATGGCATGAAGTAGGGAACATGTCAAAATTGACATGAAGATGTAATGCCAAAGCCATGTCAGCTTTTGACATATCGGGTTGAGTTCATTCTCGCAGCCAAAATTGAACTGTTGGACTGCCATGTTGAAATCAACATATCTGGTGAAGATGCTCTTACACCTCATTAGGAGGTTCATGATTCGAATATTCTCACATTACAACAATTTACACTTTTGGCGACCAAAAGTGGCAATTAAAAGAACTTTAGCCAAAAGTTGTACAATAGACGACAAAAAATTAAATTGGTCGGCGTTATTCAGGATTTAGCTACTAATCCTCTTTGATCAAGGTATATTAATTATTGACAACTAAAAAAATATTTAGTCACGAAATATGCCACAATAGAAGACAATATATATATATATATATATATATATATTGGGCTGTGTTAGTTTAAGTTTTAGGCTACTAAAACTTTCGGCGACTAAATATTGACTTTTGGCGACTAAATTTTTTTTTTAGTGTACATGTGTCTTATTCCTCAAGTTTGGAAGTTTATTTGTATTGATTGTGTGGTGTTTGATTTTCATGATGATTTTTTTTCTTAGATAGGCATAATGATTATTATTAAGGGTAAATTATAAATAGGTTTTAATAGTTGGATTTAATTCATATCATGTCCTATTAAAAATATGGCATAGTAAAATTGTTGCTAAAAATAATTTTTTGTGACGATTTTTTGCATGTGGCTAAAAATTGATAATTAGTAACTTTTTTTATCATGATTTTATAAATTATAGCTAAAACTTACAATTAATCACGTTTTTGTGGTGAATTTTTGAACCTGTCATTGAAAGTTGAAAATTAATGATTTTTTTGTGACGATTTTTTTAAACTGTAGCTAAAACTTATAATTAGTAACATTTTTTGTAACACAATTTTCAAACTGTCGCTAAAAATTAACAATTAGGGACTCTTTTTAATAGTGTTTGATGAAAAATGCTATTAATTATCATAGGATCTATTGAACGATGAGTCCATCATTAGGACCTACACGTAAGTCCCCTTATTATTAATTTTAGTCAAAACCTCTCAATTGGATTCGTATTTGATGAAAATGATAATTCAATTTATTTTGCTTCATAAACGCCTTAAGGTAGAGGCGCATAATTGAGTACGGACATAGCAAAATTTTCTTTTTTTTTTCTTAGACAATATTGCCCATGCATATATATATATATCACAGAACTCTTTTGACGAGGACCATTTTTATTTTATTTTATACGAGTTTAAAAATATTGTGTATGTGTATTTTTGGTTGGTTCATCTAGTATGTACTCTGTTTTTTGTAATAGTAAAATGTTACTGTGAATTAGAGTAAGAAAGAGTAACATGTTATTATTTGCATCAATTTTGATGATATTTTTTTTTATTATTGTTTTTGAAGAATTTCATAGTCAACATAGTTTTTGTTTGATAGATTAAAAAATTGACATTTAAATCAAAAGTTATATTATTTTAAAATTTAAAATATTAAATTACTTACTAATTATATTTGGGTTTGGTTATGGTGTGCAACTTACACCTTACACCTTACACCTTACACTTACACCTTACACTTACACCTTTTGTAAAAAATTAAACCTTACACTTACACTTTTTTTGAGGTTGCACACCATATGCAACCCACTTACACCTTACACCTTACACTTACACCTTACACTTACACCTTATACTTATACTTACACCTTACACTTACACTTTTTGTGTAAGTGGCACATGGTGTGCAATTGCACACTTAAGAAAAGTCCATTATATTTTGGTAATAGTGGTATGTGTTAGATTTTTTAAGAAAAACTTTTATGGTTATTCTTAATACATTAAAATTTTATTATGAGAAGATTTTGACTAAATCCCTTTGAATTGTAATATCATTAATTAATAAAAAAAAATAAGAAAATAGTTGGATCGCTAAGATTAGACAGTTACGTGATTTACTACAAGTTGTGAAATGATTGGATGGCAATGATTTTCAGAGAAACTAAAATAGGAAACAAAGTGCATGCATGGAAGATAGCATTTGATAATAATAGAATCAACCTTATATTTATTAATTTCAAGTTATTTATTAACAAGTTGATATAAGGTTCTATTAACTTGTTAATTAGCAAATTTAGATTTAAATTTTTGGATCACGTTGGTAGATTCACAAGCTATTTGGACAAGTAGATGGTGAGGTATTACAAAATGGTATCAAAGTTAACTTATGCACCCAACTATCTGGGTCACTATTTTAACTCGTCTCACATCAAAAGTTTGTATGGGTAATAATTTTAAGAGAAATTTAGCCAAAATTCCTCTATTGGACTCTTATTTAGTAAAAAAGACAACCCAATTTATTTTGCTTCATAAATCCCCTAAGGAGAAAACACATAATTGAGTAAGGATAAAATTAAATATCTTCTTTTTTTTCTTGGACAATATTTCCAGAATAACATATTACTATCAAATAAAGTACTAATATGTTATTGTGACACAAATTATCATATTACTGTTTACATCAATTTCGACGGTAATAAAAAAAAAAAATTTAAGAATTTCATAGTCAACATGCATCTTATTTGATAGATCTTGATGAGAGAATTTTAAAAATACTAATTTTATTAAAAACTGACATCTACATCAAAAGTTATATTATTTTAAAGTTTAATATTTTGATAATAATGGTATGGATTAAACTTTTCAAGGAAAACTTTTTATACTTATTCTTAATTCGTTAAAGTTTTATTATGAGGGAATTTTCATTAAATCCCTCTAATTTTAACAACTTGAATTTAAACTTTTGGATCGTATTAATAGACCCATATCTTACTTGATTGAGAGGTTCGAATGAAAGAAACAAACTCCGGAAAATTCACTAATGGTGCTTTATATACCCAACTTCACCTCTACAAACTTTTGATATGGGGCATGTCTCGTTACAAGGAGAGTTGTTGAAAATAAAGAAAGGGATAAAATGTAGATTGGAAAAAACAAAATGACGTCAAGATCTATTTGTAACAACAACCTTTCCCATATTCCACAATTATGTCAGTGATTTTTTTGCCAAAAAAAAAAAACCCTTTAACTATTTGATGGTGACATATACTAAAAAAGTGTATTTTTTTTTTATCTTTTTAATTTATTTGAGTCACATTATCTCTTTATTTTTCTACATATCTTTTTATAAAGAATTAAAAAAATATATATTTATTTAGTACTTTTCAAACAACCTTTAAGATTTCATCGGTTAGTAAGAAATTGTAAAAGAATTTAGTGGGATACATTTGTCTTTCAAAAACTCAAGTATGTAGTCTCACTATTGCAATATGGGAATTTTTTTTTAATTAGTTAGTTATATTGCTACAATAATATAATATGAGATTTTCACTAATTGATAAAATTATTGCCTAATATTATCTTCTATTCAACATTTACTTGTATTAACCAATCGGGTTAACTTGTTGGCTAAAATCCTTATAGCAATTCCACTCAAACCTCAAATCTTAGAGATGTCATTTTTTTTTAAAGACTTGGTGGCAAATTGACATATGTCAATTTGAGACGGAAGCTCTCTACCTAATATGTCATATATTATTCTATTATTTTTAAAATTTGAATTCTTTTATTTTACTAATTAAAATAAATTTATTTTTAAAAGAGGTTTGATGCCATTTACATAGTATTTTATTTTTTTAAAATTTCAATATCTATAAAATAATTTTTTAACAAAATTCAAAATTTTAATTCGTTGCTACTTAAACATTTTTTTTTTAATTTGGTGAAAAAAGAAAAATTACAATACATATTTATAAAAAAAAAATAAAATTTGACAACACATAAATATCATTATAAATCACCTGCTACGATTGCCCTTGAAAATGTTATAGTGTGAATGATTAAAAAAAATATTTTGCTCAACTCCAAATTTATAGATGATAAAATAAAATAAAATAAAAAATAATTAAAAAAATATTTTATTTACAATAGTAATTACCATACATGACAACACTGGTTGGTTTTCAAATAATAGTAATGATTCAGAGTATTAATTTTGCTGCTCTAATGGAACACTAATGACATGGCAAGGAGACAAAAAAATCAAGACCAAAACACCACATCACAATAGGTGGGGCCCACTGTCGGCTCATTAGAACTGGCTTTAAAGCTCAAGAATTAGAGCTCCAAAGCATTTTTTTTCAAATAATATTAACCGTTGATTAAAAAAAAAAAACCGCATGACGTGGGAACTGATAACCACAAATTGTGTATTGTTGGTCTTCTTTTATTTGAAGGAAAAAAAAAAAAAAAGAAGCATGGAGTGGGGAACATGTCAAAATTGACTTGAGGATGTGATGCCAAAGCCATGTCAGCTTTTGACATATCAGGTTGAGTTCATTCTTGCAGCCAAAATAGAATTGTTGGACTGTCATGTTGAAATTGACATATCGGGTGGAGATGCTTTTACACCTCACTAGGAGGTTCATGATTCAAATATTCTCACATTACAACAATTTCCACTTTTGGCAACCAAAATTGGCGATTAAAAGAAATTTACCCAAAAGTTGTACAATAGACAACAAAAAATTAAATTGGTCGGCGTTGTTCAGGATTTAGCTACTAAATTTTTTTAATCAAGGTATATTAATTATTGACGACTAAAAAAGTATTTAGTCACCAAATATGCCACAATGGAAGACAAAAAATTATTGGGCATTGTTAGTCTAAGTTTTAGGCTACTAAACCTTTCGGTGACTAAATATTGACTTTTCACGACTAATTTTTTTTTTTTTTTTAGTATACATGTGTCTTCTTCCTCAAGTTTGGAAGTTTATTTGTATTAATTGTGTCGTGTTTGATTTTCATAATGATTTTTTTTCTTAGATAGGCATAATGATTATTATTAAGGGTAAATTATAAATAGGTTTTAATAGTTGGATTTAATTCATATCATGTCCTATTAAAAATAAAGCACAGTAAAATTGTTGCTAAAAATAATTTTTTGTGGCGATTTTTTGCATATGTGCTTAACAATTGACAGTTAGTAACTTTTTTGTTATCACGGTTTTTATAAATTATTGCTAAAACTTACAATTAATGACGTTTTTGTGATAAATTTTTCAACCTGTCACTGAAAGTTGAAAATTAATGACTTTTTTTGTGACGATTTTTTTAAATTGCCACTAAAAATTACCAATTACTGACATTTTTAATAGTGTTTGATGAAAAATACTATTAATTATTATAGGATCTATTGAACTATAAGTCCACCATTAGGACCTACATGTAAGTCCCCTTATTATTAATTTAGTCAAAACCTCTCAATTGGATCCTTATTTGGTGAAAATGATAATTCAATTTATTTTGCTTCATAAAGCCCTTAAGGAAGAGGCACATAATTGAGTACGGACATAGTAAAATTTTCTTTTTTTTTCTTAGACAATAATGTTAATGCATCTATATATATATATATATGTATATATAAATATATGTATGGACAATATTGTGTATGTGTATTTTTGGTTGGTTCATCTAGTATGTACTCTGTTTTTTGTAACAGTAAAATGTTACTATGAATTAGAGTAAGACAAAGTAACATGTTATTATTTATGTCAATTTCGATGATTTTTTTTTTTATTGTTTTTGAAGAATTTTATAGTCAACATAGATCTTATTTAATAGATCATGATGAGAGAATTTTAAAAATACTAATATTTTAAAAAATTGACATGTAAATCAAAAGTTATATTATTTTAAAATTTAAAACATTAAATTGCTCACTAATTATATTTTGGTGATAGTGGTATGTGTTGAATTTTTCAAGAAAAACTTTTTATGGTTATTCTTAATGCATTAGAATTTTATTATGAGAGGGTTTTGACCAAATCTCTCTTGATTGTAACATTTTGGTGATAGCATTTGATAATAATAAAATCAACCCTATATTCATTTATCAACAGGAGATAGCATTTGATTAACCTAGTTTACAAAATACAAATTATTATTATTTTGCTTGTAATGCAAGCAAATTTATTGCTGAAGAAAGAAATTCATCTAAAACCAAACACTACTCGACTTCAAAAACATAGTTGGCTGAGTCTCAAAGCCCTATATATTACTCTCTTCTCACTTTACTTTCTCATATTGTTTCCATAATCTAATCTCTCTCAAATTCTTAGTATTTCCCAAGAAAAAAAAAATTTAGTCTATTTGTTACTTTTTTTGACTATTTTATTTCTCAAGAAAAATCAGTAATGGCTGCCAAGATTACAATAGGATACAAATTTATACCAACCGACAAAGAACTTGATCTTCATTATCTGAGAGCAAAGGCCAAATGACAGCCATTACCGGTAGAAGGTTTAGTGAATGAATGCAAGCTCTACGACGATCAAGAACTGTCGAAAATATTCAGCAAAATGAGAACCAAATCGAAGTTGTACTATTATTTTACGGAGTTGAATAAGAAGAATGGGAAAGGAAAAATGATTGATCGCATGGTGGGGAAGGGTACGTGGACGGGACTCAATAGAGGCAAGCCTATTCATGACAATGAAGGAAGGCTTACTGGACGCAAGCGAAGTTTCGATTATATCAACAGAGAATCGAGTGAACACAATGTGTGGGACATGAAGGAGTACAGTCTTGAAGGTGTTTCTCTGGAAGATGATCAACTGATCAAAGTGAGTTCTTTCTCTCTAGTTCTATGTTTCTGATTAATTATTGTTTTCTGATTTTATTTGTCATGTGTTGTTAATGTTTTGTTCAATGAAAGAGGTTTGATCATCATGCATATATAGTAGTTTCAAGATCAAACTCACACACACAACTTATCACATGACAAAACAAAGATATAGTGCAGATCGTGATATATAGATCTTATCACATGACAGAACAAAGATATAGTGCAAATCATGATATATAGGTCTTATCACGTGACATAACAAAGATATAGTGCAGATCATGATATATAGGTCTCATGATGTCTCACAGAGACAAATCATTCACACATGTTTAGATGATTTACGTTTTTATTGTTGTTTTCTAATGAAATTTTTTAGGGGCTATGGGTGTCCATCACACACACATAAATGTTTTTTTTTTTTTTTTAAATTAGAATTTAAGTTTTGTAACAAAATGAACCCTTAATTTTTAAATTTTTTTAAAAAAATTTAAATCATAATTTTTTGATTTATTTTTAATTTAAATTATTTGTCTATTTTCATTAAGTAAAATTTTTAGAAAATGTTTATTTTAGTTGTTAAACTCAATCAAAAGGATTTCACCAACATTTTTATTTTCTTTTTTTAATCTTTACTCAAATTTATGATCGAAACACAATCTAAAAGAATAATATAGGAATACAGCATGTGCATGATTTCAAAACTTTGTAACTTTTACTATAAAAAACTTAAAGACAACTTTAGCAACTTTTAAATTTAGTCATCTTCCCGAATAGCATAAATCTTGAAAATTTGAGGAATAGACAAGACATGGTTTCTGTTTGTTAGCAGCAATTTAGAGCCCAACTCTACAGCTCCTGAACCCTTTTATTTTTTTCACCTTTGTTTTTTTGTCCCTTAATTGCAAAACTCATATCCATCGCATCTTTCTAGTTTAAAAATTTTAAGAAAAAGAAAAATGGTTTCGAGCATGATTTAATGCAAGATTTTATCTGTACTAAGAGTTACTATGAAACACTATCTAAACTTCTGAATCAAGTATTTGGTTATCTTTCTTGTACTTATTTTTATTTCATGCCTAAAATTGGGGTAATTTACATTTGTGATGACATTTGTCTTTGCTAGTTTTAACCTTTCATGTTAAATTTCAAAGTTTTTTTTCGAAAGTCATTTACATATTCTTGCATATTACAAATAATTACTAAACACTTATATTTAGACACCCCATTTTTGACCGTCCTCAAGACTTGGACGTCATCACTTGTGAACTCGATGATTATGACTACATGTGCTCGTTTTAGTGCCCGAAGTACTTGGCGGAATGCCCTGTCTTTGAGCCTTCAAACCCTATCCATTATATGCCTTGTTTTGGACCAAAACCTTAGTGCTTCAAACCTCAAGACCCTGGGACCTACAGGCCTCCTCTAGTGGGCTTCCGACCACCTTTTGTGGGCTGCCAGCCACCCTTGTGCCTTGCTGGCCAATGGTGTGGCCTGCCAGCCAATAGTGTCTTTCTTCAGATATTTTGTTGACAGTTGTACCAGCTGTTGGCACAATTGGCCGCATCTCCCTACACGTGTATGGAAGGATATATCTCAACCAAATGCATGCTTTTCTATATATAGTGGGTCCCATCCCTTATTTTTTAGGGTTAGAATTTTTGGAGCAAAAATTATATCTCTCTCTCTCTACATTTCTCTCTCTCTCTCTTGCAAGTTTGTGCATAGTAGCCTAGACCACACTTTGCCTACACCTCCTTAACCAAAGTGGTTCATCTTTGAGCTAAAGTTCCTTGAGGCCTTTTTGGAGCTCTAGAAGGTGGTTTTGGCTTGAATTGTTGCCTAAAGTTAGTCTTCCCTTCAAGCGGTATAACACTTGCCTTTTTAACTTTGCATATTTGTTTTTTTTATCTTTTTTCCACTAATTTTGGGCTGTTTTTGGGCCATAAAAACTCTATTTTGTGGGCTGAAATTGGTGGTTGTAGGCCATTTAAAGGTAGGGGGTGGTTCGCCCTTCTTTCTTCCTTGTTTGTAAGGCCTTTCCACCTTTGTTTCCCACTTTCAAACCATCTTTTTTTTGGGCTTTTGAACACTGAATTTCAGAGTAATTTCAGTGGTGAAAGTCATGTTTTGAAGTCCAAATTTGGAGGTGTTAGCCTCCCCTCCTTGTGCCTTGTTTGCTAACCTAGATAGCTCTATGTGTTGGCATATTTTTCTAGCCTTTTGTGGCTTAATTCCAGCATGTTTTAGGCTGTATTTTAGACTGTTTTGTCTCTATTTCGGACTGTTTAAGTCATTTGAGTTTTGTTTTGCATGCTTATGGTGTAATTGTCCTCATGAGCTTGGTGTTTTAGGCCTTAGACACCATCTCATTTGAGTTCATTGCATTGTTTTAGTGCTTTTCCCACTTAATTTCTGTAAGCATAATCTCTGCAACCTCTCTCATTTCTTGACTCTTTATTTGCTTTGAGGGTTGTTTCAACCTTAGGATTGTTTAAGCTTGAGATCGAGGTCCATGTTTAATGGTTTAATCCTCTTTTGGGGGTTCATTATCAACGGCATGACACCTCTCTCTCACCTTAAACTACCCCTTATTTGACACTTCCTTCTCTTTTAAAGGACGCAACTCACCAATGGACTTAATTGGTTAAAGAATAGAAGGGTAATTAAAATGGATAAACAAAAGTTGAAACTAAAATTGTGCAAAGATAAGAATTTGATTGTGTTTCGGTGTGTTCAATCGGATGGTAATTGAACACAAGGAAAATTGGGGCATTTCATACTCAAAGTGATGAAATGTGACAAGTTTCCTAGGTCACCATTGCCCTTGATCATGCATGATAGGGTGAAGGTTGTGAGTCTTTTTTGCACATTGAGTAAACTTGTACACCTTGGTTCTTTAGCCATCATGCAATGAAATTGCTTGATTGATGGTCTTTGAACCAAGTGTTGCTAGGGTTACTAGGGTCATCTCATCTCTTCTCTTCAGTTGCTAGGGTTACCGAACCAATCGGCTACTAGGTGTAGACACCCCATTTTTGACGGCCCTTCAAGACTTGGATGTTCTTGTAGGTACATCCGATGATGAGTCTGATTGCTCGCCGAGTGCTCGAAGTCCTCAGCAGAACGCCACAACTTTGAGCCTTTCAAACCCTGCATCCATTTTGTCTCATTTTTGGACCATGCCTTGGTCTTGCCAACCTGCAACCTCTGGTGGCCTGCCGGCCATCCTTGGAGGCTGCCGGCCAGAGCTTCTTGTCTGCCGGCCATTGATGTGCCTTGCTGGCCATCAATGATGCCTTACCGACTATCACTGATGGCCGGCTAGCCACCAGTGTTTTCTGTAGATATTTTATGCCAGTTGTGCCAGCTGTTTGCACAGATGCTTGCATCTGTCCACACGTGGAGGGCTGGATCTCCTTATATAGATTTCATGTTTTCTATATATAGGGACCCCCTCTATCATGTTTTAAGGTTAGAAATTTTGGAGCAAAAATTCTCTCTATCTCTCTCTCTCTACATTTCTCTCTCTCTCTCTTGAAATTTTGTGCTTAGTTACTAGATACACTATACTTTTACATATCAACCCTTAACCAAAATTGATCACCTTTGAGCTGAGGTCCCTTGAGGTCTTGTTGGAGCTCTTGAAGGTGGTTTTGGCTTGCATTTGTGCCTAAAGTTGTGCTTTGCTTCAAGAGGTATAACACTTGTCTATTAACTTGTTTTAGCATACTTGTTTCTTTATCTTTTCCCACTGTTTTTGGGCCATTTTTGAGCTGGAAAAATCTATGTTTTAATGGGCTAAAATTGGTGTTTCAAGCCATTTAAGGTTAGGGGGGTGTCTCACCCTTCTTAATTCCTTGCTTCTAAGGCTTTTGCACCTTTGTTTCCCACTTTCAAACTAACCTTTCTTGTGCTTTTAACCACTGAATTTTAGAGTATTTTCAATGGCCAAAAACATGTTTTGAGGTCCTAAATTGGAGGGGTTAGCCTCCCTTCCTTGTGTCTAGTTTGTTGGCCTAGTTAACTCTATACGTTAGCATGATTTTCTAGCTTTTTGTAGCTATATTTCAGCATGTTTTTGCCTTTGTTTTAGACTATTTTAGCTCTATTTTGGGCTGTTTGGGTCAGTTGAGTCTTGTTTTGCATGGTTGTAGTGTAAAGGTCCTCATAAGGATGGTGTTTTAGGCCATTAGGCACCCTTGTTTGAGTTGATTGCATGTTTTGGTATTGTTTTACACTTCATATCAGCACCTAAAGCTCTGCAACCTCCCTCATTTCTTCACTCTTTAATTTGCTTTGAGGGTTGTTTCAAATTTAGAATTCTTTAAGCTTGAGATATTGAGGTCCATGCTCAATGGTTTAATCCTCTTTTGAGGGTTCATTACCAACGACATGAAGCTTCTCTCATGCCTTAAACCACCCCTTGGTTGACACTTCCTTCTCTTTAGAGAACTCTCACCAATGGACTTAATTTGATTAAAGAATGGTTGGTAAGTTAAAATGAGTAACTAACAACTTGGGACTAAAATTGAACAAAATAATGACTTGTGTGTTATGTGTTCAATCGGACGTTAGTTGAACATAATGAAAATTGGGACATTTCATACTCAAGGTAATGAAATGTCTCGAGTCTCCAAGGTCTCCATTGCCTTTGATCATGCATGATAGGGTGATGGTTCTTGAGTGTCTTGTTTTGCATTTATTGAGCTTGCATATCTTGGGTCACAAGCCATCATGCAATGAAATTGCTTGAGTTGGTGGTTTGTGGCTTAAGTTCACATTTCCTTGGATTTGTTCATGAAAATGAGGGGTGAATTGTGCAAACAATCCTTGGAAATACCTTCATTTTGCTCTGTTTGTACTTTATTGCAGCATGATGATCCAATGCATCAGTGGCCGGCAGTGCACCATAGATGGCCGGCAGGCCACCTTCATGGCCAGCAGTATCTACCAGTGACCGGCTAACCATTGATGTAAACCTCAGCAAAATTTTGGTAAGGTGAAGCAGAATGGTTCTGGAAATGTTCAACTGTGCAAACAGAGGCTTCCGAGAGTGAAACAGAGGTCTTTTCGGGTGATATCCAAGCATGTGCATCTTCCATTTCCCGAGGTGAAGTAGTGGCAGAGTAGTTAGAGCCTTTAATCACTTAGTTTGTTTACATTTGTGTTGTAACTTAATTAGTTAGCTTACTAATTAGTTCAAGTGTTGTAATAATAATTAGTTAATTAGTTTAGCTATTTATTTAATTTATTTTGTAATAATTAGCTTAATTAGCTTAGCCCCTATTAGTTGCTAGTTAGTTAGCTTTATTCATTCGGACTCTCCTTCGTGAGAGCATAATGTAATAATGTGTATGTCTTCCAACCCCATATCTTTCTCCCTTTTATTTATCTGCTTTTGATGGTTAGATTAGGGACATGTTTCAATGAGCATACCTTATGCTTGCATCCATTCATTCGTATTGCATGCACCGAGGCTCGGCGCATCATTCAAACTGCATTGTCATTACAATTACTTCTTTGAATACGTGATTAGACCGCATGTTATTAAATTGCTTCATATGCCATATTAGTAGCCGAGCCTATTAATTGCATTCTTTGCATGTGTTGTATTAGACATCTTGTATAGTTAGGAATCATGCATATTTTTCTAACTCATATCTTCTTAGCTTGGAGTACTTGGTGAGTTTTTAGTGCTTTAGCATACTTGCATGAATGTGAGTATTGCCATAACTAGCATGCTTACCATGAGGCTAAATGCTTATTTGATAAAATGCTTGAATGCCTATGGATGAAGGCTTGTTGTTTGAATTGGAACGATTCAATAAATGTGCATTTTAAGCCCACTTTGTTAAGTGGAAAATCAATTTTAAGCCCTCTTTGTTGAGTGGCAAATCTATTTTAAGCCCACTTGAGGTGGCAAATTCAAACCTTTTTCGCAAAAACAAACATGAAATTGAATTGTTTCAACTTGAGCAAACTAGTCTATACTTGTATGCATCCATCACATAGTAAAGCTAGCTTACTAATCGGAACAAGAACACGTAATGTACATAAAACTCATATCATGATTAGTAGAGACCGATCTTTCATCGGGCGAGCGGGGGTGCTCAATTCATGACCTTCTCCTCTCGTACCTAAGTTCCCGAGCCGAGGCAACTTTGGTGATGACGGACACGTGGCCTTTGGCACGAGTCATGGATTTCCTAAATTTTTCCAAAATAAAATATTTAGGTGGCGACTATGTATCTGGCAAAGCAGTCCATTTTTGGCAATTTGATTCAAAATCGATTTTCCAAAAGATTTGTCAGATTTGGACTCTTTGGTGTTTATCAATTTCACATTGCACTTGTGAGATTAGATTCAAAACCGCGGGAGTCCGAACTGTAGAGCTTCTTTCGAGTTTCCGAAAAGGGGCACGAAAAGCCGAGCTACAGTTTCTGGCAACTCTGCTGGGGACTTAGAGAACTTGACTCGAACTCATGATATGACTTTTTATCTACACTTATGTGTTTCTTTGCATTTGCATTTGCATTTGCATCGGTGCGCCTAAGTCACAATGTTTGCCATCAGCTATTCTTGAACGGTTTGTCAGAGGCTTGCTTGGAAAAGCTTGCCAAAAGACTGACCGGTTGCGGGCTCTGCTATGATGGGAATACAACCCTTGGATCTGGACTACCGTTGTACCGTTTGATCCTCCTTTCACTTCTCGGTGTTAGGTGTGAGAGATATATTAGGTAGTCTTGCTGAGGTACCCTTTTTTGACCAATTGGCCTAGTTGCATATCAAAAGCCATAGAGACTGTTCCAAACTAGGACAGGTTGCTTACCCAAATTCAGGATTGTGTGAAGCACTTTTCTTGAATAGCTAACCCTAGTTCCTGATGAAACTAGGACAGGGTAACCCTACCCCATCATAGGGGTGTTTTGGCTCTCACCTAACTGGTATGTGCTTTTAGAGTGAAACTCTATAGGAATGTACATATCAGTTGCAAGTTTGGATATCAGTTTTGGGGGCAAAAATCAGTGTTGAGTGCAGTTCTACAGCTTATGATTGCAACTGTGTGTTGTTAGTATCTGAGCCGAGGTGCTGTGTGGTTTTTGATTTTTGCTTTCTTTTGCTTTATTTCTTTTTGCAATGTAGTTTTTCACAATTGCTTCGGACGATTCTGTTACCCCCCAAGCACTCTGGACCCGAGTAAGGCGACTTTACAAATTCGAGGATCTTGTTAGGGGACAATCAGTGTTTGTTTCACTCCCACCGGTTACCAGATGGGGGAGGGTTGGTCATAATTCGCCAGTCCAGCAGTCACCTTTTACTTCACCTGCGCCTAGTCAAGCTCAGTCTTCTACTTCTACTCCAAAGAGAGAGTATTTACCAGTTCTGATGGCTCAACATCCTCCGGTTAGCATGGAAGTCATGCTTCGTCAGATCCAGCAGACCATAGAAACCATGCAGCTAGATGCTGTCCGCCAAGCTAAGGTCACAGCCCACCAAACGGAAGTAATAAATAGGCTTCAGCAACAGCAACCACAACCAACAGTAGTCTTAGCATCCCATGCACCTCCAGTGGGTATTCCAGCACCCGGAGTCACTATCAATGTCCAAGAGAATTTGGGCAACCCTGTAGGCTTCATTCCACCACAAACCTCCAAGGCACCAACATACTAGACTGAGGCGCCATTTGAATTCGAGGTTGACCCCACTACATTGAAGGACAATAAGCTAGGAAAGCTCTTCAAGCGAGCAAAGAGCGTGAATTCAATCCCTGACATTGAGGATGGATACACAGACTCCGCAGTAACTCTACCGAACAGATTCAAGATGCCGCACATAGACCGGTTTGACAGCTCCAGGGATCCCACAGTCCATTTGCGTTTATTCTCTGATATCTTGCGACCAATGGGTCTTACTGGACTTCAGAAGCTGTCGCTTTTTGGCCGGACCCTGTCGAGTATAGCGGCCATTTGGTATGCAAAGCTAGAATACTTTGTGAAATGGAGCTGGGAAGAAATGGCTAAGGCCTTCATCGCGCAGTACTCCTACAATACCCAGATCGAGGTCACTACCCGTGATCTTGAAACAACCCGCCATTATCCAAAGGAGGGCTTCTCGGACTTTGTGACGTGATGGAGGGCTAAAGCCTCGATGATGACTATCAGGCCATCCGAGAAGGATCAAATCAGAATGGCGGTCCGTAAACTGCAGGGAGATTACTGCAGAAGATGGTAGTCTTGCCATTGTTTACATTTGCTAAGCTCCATGAGATAGGGGTTCAAATCGAAGATGCGATGAAACAGGGACTGATAGTCGATGAGAAGGAATAGCCCAAGAGGCCCTTTATACGCAGTTCCAATGCAACCATGACTGGTAGCACCTCTGCACGGCCTTCGGATGTGAGTATGGTCACCACCACACCTAAAATGGCCAACCCTTTTGCCAATACATCCAATACAAATCCACAAACCTCAACCAACCAGGCCTGACCTCAAAGGGTCTTTACCCCGCTCTACATGCCTTTATCTAAAGCTCTAGGGGTCCTAATCAAAAAGGGGCATCTTAAGCCACTAGAGTCTCGCCCTCTACCCAATCATCTCCCTCCGAAACACAACCCGACCAAATACTATGCTTTTCACTAGCAGCACGGTTATGATACCGATCAATGCTATAGGCTGCGTCATGAGATTCAAGATCTCATTGACAATAAGGTAATAGCACCTCCCCAAAAACCCAACGTCACTACAAATCCTCTCCTACCACATAATCAAGTCCCTCCACCCCGGCATATAAACCCCATCCACACACTAGCTGTCCCTTATGACCCCAATATATATATCACCCCTTTCCATCTACCTAAACCAGCGTTGTTCATCCTTGAGAGCACGGACTTGTGCATGATGAACACATCTACACTCCAACTTGAACCTGTGGTGGTGACAGTGGTAGATGAAGGGAGGATGGCCTTGGTGGAAAATGTCAGTCCGTTGCCCGAGGGCTCTGAGGACTTATCTGAAGGGGTGTACAAACCATACTGTTATATTGTGCCAATCAATCAAGCTAAGCTAGAAGTGGTGTTACCGGCTAGGATGGAGGTCAGTGTGGTTAGAGAGGATGGCCCAAGTTAGGGATTAGATGATCTGGCTGACCTAGAGAAAAACATAAAGAATTTGTAGTTCTTTGATGAGCAAGATCAAGGAGACGTACATATTGATTGGTTTTATCTGAACAGGTCGACAGACAATTCTGGGTGGCTAAGTGATGAACCCGATGGAGATTAGGAAATTGAATTGAAACTGGAAGAACAGCAAGTGGGAACCGCTGCAATGGCCAAAATGGCCAATGGGAACGATAAACTGCCAAAAAACACCGGTAAAGAACAATTGGCTCTGGAACTGGGCATTGTTAGTACTGTACATACAGAGCAAGAAGCTGCACTGAAGCGTTTTGAGCAAGAAATGGGTTAAAACAACTAGAAAGCTGGAAAAAGTCCAACACCATTTCGAGGAGATTTGTGATGAGAAGATAATTCAGACCGGACGAAGCCGGACAAATGCTTGTCAATTGCTGAAGGAGTCTGGTGGGATGACAATGACCTATACCTGGCTCATACTGATGAGGATTGGGGTGAAGACCTTCCTGATAACACTTGGTATGTGGGAGAAGTCGACCATATGACAAGAAATGGCCGATATTTCAAACCACCACATCTGGAACCCGAAGCATCCGGGAAGGATAAAGATGTCAAGAAGTAGAAGGAAAGACAGTTGGAAGAAGAAGCTGTATTGAAACAGTTGAAGAAGATTCAAGCTAATATATCAATCTGGGGTCTGCTTATGGCTTTGCGAGTGCACAGACAGGCTGTACTGTCGACAATGGATAAAGTTAAGTTGTCCATCGACACTACCTTGGAACAACTGGTAGGATTAGTCTTCCCAGGAGGCGTTGTGCCACCTCTAACCTTCTCGGACAAGGAACTGCTATCGGAAGGCTCTGCACACAACAAGCCTCTGTACATATCAGTGGAGTGCTGAGAAAAGTGGGTACCAGTGGTATTGGTTGACACCGGGTTAGCAATCAACGTCTGTCCTTGTCACACGGCTTATGCTATTGGCCTGAGACCAGCAAATTTCGTACCTACAGCCCAGGTATGACAATACCACCAAAGAGGTAATGGAAACAATACAAATCAGAGTACAGGTCAGCCCAGCTCAACAAGATATCGAGTTCTATGTCTTGGATGTTCCGGCCACTTTTAACTTATTACTTGGGCGACCCTGGCTGCACCAAGTGAAAGCTGTCTCTTCCACCCTCCACCAAATGCTGAAGTACTGTAGACACCCCATTTTTTACCGCCCTTAAGACTTGGGCGCTACTGATGGTTTACTTGGTGATGAAAGGTATGCAGTGCAAAGGTTCGATTTCTTCGGCAAGAGGAGAGTCAAATCCCAACCTTACACCCCATTTTGGACCAAAACTATTTTGAATGGTTTTTAGGCCTTAAAACCTTCTCTTTCAAAATATTTTTGAAAAGAAGTTTCGACGATGTTCCGAGGCTTGCATTTTGTTAAATGTTGCGCTTTTTGGTAAACCGAGCAAGGACAAAGTGGAAATGAATGAAAGAGAGATGAACTCTTTTGAAAAATCTTTCAAAATACCTTGTTTAGGGGTTTGGATTTGAAGAAAAGAGGAGAGTAGAGAAGAAAACAAGTTGGAGAAGAAGTTCGGCATGAATTCAGGTAGGATCAAAACTGAGCAGTCTTCACCAAAATGAGTATAACTTTTTGCACACTTGGAATTTTGAAGTGAGGCTGCCACCATTGGAAATAAGACTTCCAGGGTTACAATTTAGGCTCAATAATTACCTCCAAATGAGTCCATATGAAGGAGTTATGTCCATTTGAGATTGGGCCCAAAAAGCAGATTTTTCTGTCCAACCAGAGGTGGAAGTTTCTGACCATGAATGGCATTTTTTGGCCATGTGCCGGCCATGAATGGCCAATGCCGGCCAACAATGATCAAGTGTCGGCCATCAATGAAGAAATGCCGGCCATTGATGCAAAAAAGCAGATTTTTGCAGATATTTTTGCTCCAGCTGTTCCAGCTATCTCTCTTGAGATATTTTCGACCAAAGGTTGTATTTTGCTATATATAGAGAGGATTCTCTATGGTTTTGAAGGTTAGAACAATTTAGGAAGAATTTTGGGAGCCTCTCTCTCTACAATCCTCTCTCTAGTTTCCTCTCTCTCTCTAAAGCTTTTGTGTTTAGAGGCTTGCATACATCAATCTTTAACCTATCAACCCTTAACAAGAGTGGTTCATCTTTGGGCTGAGGTTGATTGAAGCTCTCTTGGAGCCTCCTTGGAGCTCTGGAAGGTCATTTTGCTTGGTTTTGTTGCCTAAAAGTGTGTTGTGCTTCAAGAGGTATAACTATCACCCTTTAAGCATGTCTTGCACACTTGTTTTGCCACCTTTGCAAACTGTTTTTGGCTTGGCTTTGAACTGAAAAAAACTCTGTTTTTCAGTCCTAAAAATGGTGGTTTAACCCGCTTTTGAGTTTGGGGTGGTCCACCCTTCTTATCTCTTTGCTTGTTAAGCTTTTGTGCCACCTTTCAAAGCCTTTAAAACAATCTCTTTTTGGCCTTTTAACCACTAAAATCCAGGGGATTTTCAGTTACAAAAACTTGGTTTTGAGGTTCAAAATAGGAGGGGGTGGCCTCCCCTCCTTGTTTCTTCTTTGCATGTGTTGTTGGCCTAACATATGAGCATGTGTTTCTACCTTTTCATGGCCTAGTTCAAGAGCATGTTTTTGGCCTTATTTCAACATGTTTAAACTCTGTTTTGGGCTGGTTTGGCCACTTCTTGCTTGCTTCTTGTACCTATAGTGCAATCTTGCTTACTAGCCTAGCATACTTGATGATTTAGCCTATCATTCTAGCATGTGTCGGCTCCACTCCAGCATGTTTTTGGCCTTTCTTTAACATGCTTAAACTCTGTTTTGAGTAGTTTTGGTCCTTTGGGACTTGCTTTATATAGCCATAGTGTAGTTAGCTTCACTAGCCTTGTGTTTTGAGGCTCTTAGCATGCTTTGCTTGTGATGTTTGCATGATATAGCATCATTTAGCATGTGATTTCTGTGCATATACCACTATCACACTCTCACAAATTCCACTCTTACATTGCTTTTGAGAGTTGTGTCTTATGCCTTTTTTATGAGCCAATACATGAGCATGTTTTTCTTGCTTTTCATGCCACCATCTCAGCACATTTTGGCCATTGTTTTGGCATGCTTGAGGTCTGTCTAGGGCTAGTTTGGCCATTTGAGTTTGGTATTACATGGTTCTAGTGTAAAGCTCTTCACTAGTTTTAATGCCTAAGTCTCTTAACATGTTGTACATGAGTTGTTTTCATGTTAGAGTCTTGTGTTTCATGCCATTTCAGCACTGAAATTCTGCCACCTCCCTCATTTCTTCACTTTTGATTTGTTTTGACGCTTGGTTTGTCTTAAAGTTGTGTTTAAGCTTGGGATTGAGGCTTGTGCTTAAATGGCTTTAACTCTCTTTTGAGGGTTCCTCCTAATCAAAGGCATGGTCTCTCCCATGTCTTAAGTCATCTTTGATTGACCTCTCTCTCATTAGAGGACTTTTACATTGAACAAACCAACTAAAGAATGGCTTGGTAATGTAAAATGTGTAAACAAGAATTGAATCAAGTAAAACATGCCAAGATAAGCATGTTTTGTGTGCATTGCATTGTGTTCAATCGGACGTTATATTGAACACAAGGAAGATTGGTTCATTTCATACTTGAAGTGATGAAATGAGCCAATCTCCTTTGTCTCCATTGCCTTTGATCTCTCATGATGAGGTAATGGACTTGTTTCTTTGTTTTGTACATTTATTGAATTTGTGCAAGTTGGATCCTTGGCCATCATGCATTGAAAATGCTTGATTGGTGGCTTTAGACCTAATGGTGCCACTCTTTTGATGTTTTGAGATGATAAGGAGTGGCATAACACAAACATGTTCCTGGAAAAACCTCCATTTTCCTCTATTTTGTGCTCTGTTGCAGTTTGGTGTTATAGCACACCAGTGGCCGGCAATTCTTCATTGTTGGCCGGCACCCTTTCATTGTTGGCCGGCAAGGGCCCACTCTTGGCTGGCAGATGACCGGCAGCCACCATTCATGGCCGGTAGGCCACTGGTGCACTCCTCAGCAGTTGTTTGGTAAGGTTCAGCAGAAAGTTCTTGGAGACACCGTGCAAACAGAGCCTCTAAAGAGCAAACCAGAGAGCTTTTTGGGCCGAAAACTGAGCATGCATGTTCAACTTCTTCGAACAAAGCTGAGGCAGTATAAGTGTAGAGCTTTACTTATTAGTTAGCTTGAATTTGTAATTTAATTAATTAATTTGTTAATTAGTTAATTGTTGTAATAATTAGTAAGTAGTTTACTAGTTATTCGATTGGTTTATAATAATTAGTCTAATTAGCTTAAGTTAGATTAGTTGATTAGCTTAGCTTAGATTAGCTTAGCTTAATTCATTCGGACCCTCCTTCGAGAGAGCACAATGTTGTAATAAGGGTGCGTGTGTGTGTGCATGTTTTCCAATCCCATTTCTTTCTCCCTTTTATTTAACCACTTATGATGGTTAGTTTAGGGCATATTTCGATTAGCATACCTTATGCTTGTATGCATGCATCATTCATTTGTCTTGTATGCACCGAGGCTCGGTGCATCATTCAAATTGCATCATATTTCCATACCTATTTGAATACGTGTTTCAAAGCATGCTATCAAAGTGTTCATTCATATGCCATCTTAGATAGCCGAGCCTATTTAATTGCATTTTGCATGTGTTGCATTAGGCATCTTAACATTGTTAGGATCATGCATTGATTTCTAACTGGTTTTTTTTTTTGTTTTTGGCTCGGAGTACACTGTAAGTGTTTACGCTTTAGCATACTTGCATTAGTGTGAGTGTTTCCATGATAGCATGCTTGCCATGAGGCTATTTGCTTAAATGATTAATTGTATGAATGCCTGTGGATGAAGGCTTTGTTGCTTGAGTTGGAACAATTCATCAAATGTGAGTTTTAAGCCCACTTTGCGAAGTGAAAAAATCATGTTGTTTTAAGCCCACTTGAGGGTGGCAAATCCGCGCTTTAGCCCACCGTGAGGGTGGCATTTTCAAACCATTTTCGAAAACAAACATGAATTGTTTTGTTCCAAGTCTTGCGACTTAGTCTATACTTGTATGTTGTGCGCATCACATAGTAAGTTAGCTAATAAACAGAATAAGAACACGTGTTTATCAAACAACATATCATGCTTAGTAGAGGCCGATCCTTTGATCGGGCGAGCGGGGGTGCTCATTTCAGGACCTTCCCCTCTCGTACCCAAGTTCCCGAGTTGAGGCAACTTTGGTGATGACGGACACGTGGCCTTAGGCACGAGTCAGGTTTCCTAAATTTCCCAAAACAAAATATTTAGGTGGTGACTCTATAATCTAGCAAAGCAGTCCATGTTTGGCGCTTTTTGATTCAAAATTGATTTTTCAAAACCAATTGCCGAATTTGGACTCTTTGGTGTTTATCAGTCTCGCATTGCACTTTGTGAGATTAGATTCAGAACTGTGACAGGAGTTCGAACTGTAGTAGCAGAACCCAATTCGCGCCCTCTCCAAAAAGAGGGCACGCGGAGAGAGTTTAGGCAGTCTACAAGTACCCCCACGGGAAAGGGGTGGCCATAGTCTTCGGGAATTCATCTATTCATCCTCCCCCAGAGGTCACTACACCTGTGCTGTAGATTGTGCATAGTGAAGAGGATGTTTTCCTTTCGGGGTTTACCTTGGCTGCGGCCCGGGTAGTGTAGAATATCTTAGCTGTTGATGAGGGTCAGTGCCCAATCTGTATACTTCATGAACAAACTCCAACATATGCCAGGAATGGGGTTGGGAAGAAGTGGCTGGAAGAGCGTTACTGCATTAGCCAATGTGCCACATAACCCCTATGCCTTTGGTCTTAGCTATACGCCCACCAAAGAGGATTGGGTCAGGAAAGGGAAAGAGATGGCCGGCAAAGCCAGAGCTAAGCAGACCGGGAAGCGCTATGAACTTGTGCATAGACCAATCTGGGGAACCCTGAATGGTCATTTTGTTCAGGAGGGTGAAGACTTCCCATTTTGGGGTTTCCCTGAACCCTGGTTCAACTCTAAGAAGCAGCCAGTTCCTGGCTTTGAGATTTTCTTTGACTTGCAGCCGCAAGACAGTGATACGGAGGAAATGGCTAAACCGACTGCTGAAGCTGCGAAAAGCACAGAAAGTGATTCCAACAGCAGCGACCTTGAAGTAGGAGCAGCACTGGCATGTCTCCTTTCGGATCCTTCGATCGACTGAGAGGGCTTAGGGGATAACCTGACCGTTTCCATGATCGGGGACCAACTGGGTGTGAACCTTTCTAGCAGCATTTTGGATGCATCTAACACACCATCTCGTTTGGCAGCTAGAAGAGGGCTACCTATCTAGTAGTTCTAAGTCGGGTAGTGAGCCAGAATCCGATTCCACAAAGTCTGTGGAGTCGGAATCAGATTCTAGTTCTTCTGAGTCTGGGTCCGGTATTCCTGGGGTTGATAACCCGGATGCCGAGGTTTTTTCCAGGTCATCCTTTTCTTTTTCCTTTGAGTTGGTTGTAACCGAAGAACTGGATGAGCTTGACCTTTTGAATGAGAATGTCACTGTAGATTCTGAGTATTTCTTTGTGCCTCTTGTTTATTGCATTGATCATGATTTTCAACATTTTGATGAAAACGAAGAGGAAGGAATTCCTCTGGTTTTGAAAATTTTGATTAATCGGGAGGATGAAAGGTTTACAAAACCCCTCGCTGATGAAATCATTGCTATTAATGTAGGTACTAAGAAGGATCCGCGTCTGGTCTAAATCGGGTCCATGTTGTCTTCGGAGGAGCGCGAGCACTTGGTCTCTTTATTAAAAGATTTCAAAGATATTTTCACGTGGTCCTACAAAGACATGCCTGGAATCGATCCTGAGATTGTACAGCATCGGATCCCTCTTGACCCCAAGGCCCGACCCATCAAGCAGAAATTGCGGAGAATACGCCCGGATTGGGCTTTGAAGATTAAGGAAGAGGTCACCAAGCAGATAGACGCAGGGTTCTTGCTAGTATCAGAGTATCCAACTTGGTTGGCCAACATTGTCCTAGTGCCGAAGAAAGACGACAGAATTCGGGTGTGTGTGGACTTCAGAGATCTGAATAGAGCTAGTCCAAAGGACGACTTTCCCTTACCGCACATTGATGAATTTGTGGACTTCACCGCGGGTCATGCATTGCTCTCCTTCATGGATGGATTTTTCGAGTATAACCAAATTCTAATGGCACCCGAGGATAGAGAGAAAACCGCTTTCACTATGCCGTAGGGAACCTATTGCTACAGAGTGATGCCGTTTAGGTTGAAAAATGCTGGGGCTACCTAACAAAGGGCTACCTAAAAATGCTGGGCTACCTAAAAATGCCGTTTAGGTTGAAAAATTCTACATGATATGATCCATAAAGAGGTCGAGGTGTACATAGACGATGTGATTGTCAAGTCCAAAGAAAAAGATGGCCACTACACCACCTTAAAGAAATTCTTTCAACAAATCAGAGAATACAGACTGAGGTTGAATCCACAAAAATGTACTTTCAGCGTAACAGCAGGGAAAATGCTAGAGGCATCGAGGTAGATCCTTCCAAAATCAAGGCCATCCTAGAAATGCCACCACCAAGGACTGAAAAGAAGGTGCGAGGCTTTCTGGGTAAAGTGCAATTCATAAGACGGTTTATCTCTAAATTAACCTTGACTTGTGAACCACTTTTTGGTCTCCTGAAGAAAGGAAAGAAGTTCTGATGGGATGATCGATGTCAATTTACTTTTGAGTAGATCAAGCAGTATCTTCAGAATCCGCTTGTGTTGTCGCCACTGGAGCCAGGGAAGCCTTTGATTCTATATCTGTCAGTAACGGACACAACAATGGGAAGCATGCTTGCTCAGGAATCTGAGGATAGGGTGGAGAAAGCCATCTACTGCTTGAGCAAGAAAATGTTGGATTATGAGACCCGTTACACCCCGCAAGAGAAAGCTTGCTTAGCCTTGGTATGGGCTACCAGGAAGTTGAGGCACTACTTGTTAGCTCACTCCGTAATTTTGGTTTCGAGATTAGATCCCATCAAATATCTCTTAGAGAAACTAGCACTTACGAGTAGGCCAGCCCGTTGGTTGCTTCTTCTTTCCGAATTTGATATGAAGTATGTTATTCGCAAGTCGGCCAAGGGGAGAGCAGTAGCGGAGTTCCTAACAGATCACCCAGTAGAAGGGGATGAAGCGGTAGAATACCTATTCCTAGATGAAGCTATTCTGCAAGTCAAAGAAGAGACTCAGACTATGTACTTTGACGGAGCGTCTAACCAATACGGTTATAGGATAGGGGTGTTGCTGATAGCACCCGACAATTTCCATATACCCGTAGCCTTCAAACTCCGGTTCAAAGTATCCAATAACGAAGCAGAATACGAGGCGTGTATTGCTGGTTTGGAAGCTGCCCTGGAACTAGGGGCAAAAAGGTTGGACATCATTGGGGACTTGAACCTAGTTGTGTCTCAAGCAAAAGGAGACTGGAAGGTTAAAGAAGAAAAGATGAAGATCTATCACCAAGCCTTGGACGTTCTGATTCCTAGGTTTGAGAAACTGACCTTCACGCATCTACTAAGAGAGAACAACAGGTTCATTGATGCCTTATCAACTCTATCTTCCATGGTAGACATCTCGTTTGGAGTCTGGATGCGTCCGATCATTATTGAGTAGAGATATACGCCGGCCTACGAGTCTATCACCGCAATAGATGAAGCCCAAGATCAAAACCCTTGGTACTATGATATCTGGAACTTCTTGGAAAATGAGGTTTATCCACCAGGGGTAAATACCAAAGATAAGAGGCCAATACGGCGGATGGCCGTTCAATTTATTATCTGTGGAGGTAAACTGTACAAGAGGGGTCATTTGGGAATGCATAAGTTGTGTGTCGAAGTAGAGGAATCAAAGCGCCTAATGGAGTCCATCCATGGGGGAAAGTGCAGAGCGCACATGAATGATGTAATGTTAGCTTTGAAGATTCTCAGGTAAGGTTACTACTGGTCTACTATGGAGGAAGATTGTATCGGTTTTGTTCGGCGATGCCATAAATGCCAAATTCACACCAATCGCATGAACGTCCCACCATCAAAGCTGTATAACATGACTTCACCTTGGCCTTTCTCAGTCTGGGGAATCGATTTCATTAGCGTAGTCACACTGAAAGGGCCAAATGAGCATGAATACATTCTGGTGGCAATTGATTACTTCATGAAATGGATGGAAGCTCAGTCCTACGCAGTGTTGAAAGCAGCGCATGTGGATAAGTTCATTAGAAACAACATCATTTGCCAATATGGAGTCCCAAACAAGATCATCTCAGATAATGGTTCCCATTTCAAGAAAGAAGTGATTGACTTGTTGGAGAAATACAATATGGCGTTCCATAAGTCATCTACATACTGGCCGCAAACCAACGGAGCTGTTGAGGCCACCAACAAGAACATCACGCATATTCTGCAGAAGATGGTTGAGACCTATAGGGACTGGCTAGACAAATTGCCATTTGCATTTGGGGCTATAAAACTTCAATCCGGATGTCAACTGGGGCAACCCCTTACTCTCTTGTCTATGGGATGGAAGCTGTTCTACCAATCGAAATAAAAGTACCGTCACTACGAGTTATGGCTGAGTGTCAAATAGTAGAGGCGGATTGGCAGCAGAGCAGGCTTGAAGAACTCATGTTGTTTGATGAGAGAAGGCTAAAAGCATTGTACCATGTTCAGGGTTAACAACGCAAGATTGCCAGGGCTTATAACAAGAAGGTTAAGTCCCAGAATCTCAAAGAAGGGGATTTGGTGCTAAAAGACAACCGAGCTCCCATCCATGACCCTAAGGGCAAGTTCAGACCCAATTGGACTGGTCCTTACATCATCAAAACTATCTGGTCGGTGGAGCTGTTATTCTCATAGACCTGGATGGCCTAGAATTTTCCCAACCGATCAACATGGACAAGTTAAAGAAATACTATCCCTAAGAGGCTCGCTAGACCGAAAACTCAGAAGGGCAACCTAGGCAAAAGTTAGAGCACAAAAAAATTGGAAAGAAAGAAGAACTGAGCTCGCAAGGTTGAAAACCCTAAAGGGTGGCCTTAGCAAAAGTTAGAGCGCAAAAGGAGAGCGTTAATACTCGAGTGAAACCGAACCGAACTATGTAAGGCCTGATTCCCATCTTTGGGATACATAGGCAACTTCATCTGAAGTTCGGCTGTAAACACCTCCACATCAACTGTCCTGTCCATGTGTCTGATCAGGTCACCTTTTTTGTCTGTTCTTTACCTGAAAATTTGGTTGTGCTCCTTACTCTGAGAGAAGAGCTAGTTACAGTGCTGAGTAGTGATATTCAGTCAAGGGGCAATCTGTGATCTTTGGATTCGGGGTTATGCGTCTCGAGGATAGATTCTGTATGTGTCAAGTAGTGATCCTTATCGAAAATGGTTTTGAAGAGTTTTAATAAAAGTTGATTTTTGTTCAAATTTTACCTTTTAGAACTTAGACCATTTTTGGACCATAAGGAAAATGTTCAGTGCTCACAACTTTAATTTCATTGATTTCAATACAAAGTTCTTCAACTCTCGATACAAATCAAAGCTACTTTTATTAGATGCATAAAACTTAAAATAAGATCGAAGCAATAAACTAGTGGCATAGATAAGTCAGGTGTTCATGCGTCCCCTGCTCGTGCTTGTGGAAGCCTCTGATGCCAAAGTGGGCCCAGTTTGTGCCTCATCTTCGAGCCAAGTCAGGCACTCGCCAGAAAGTACGCTTCTAAAACTAGGGGCAGGAGCTAGAAGTTCTCTCATCCTCCAAGCAGTGAGGTATCTAGCAAAATATGAACCTCGGATTGGGAATAAAACTGGTACTCTAACCCCTCTGTAGACACCCCATTTTTGATCGTCCTCAAGACTCGGATATGCTTGTAGGTACATTTGATGTCAAGTTTGATTGCTCGTCGAGTACTCGAATTTCGCGGCAGGATGTTCCAGGTTTGATCCTTCCAAACCCCATTTCCATTCTGTCTCATTTTTGGATCATGAGTTGGTCTTTACTTTGTGAAGTCCTTGATGGCATGCCGGCCATTAGAGAGGGCTGCCGGCCATGGGTTAGGCCCTGCCGGCCATCTATAGACCTTGCCGGCCATCAATGAGGCACTGCCGGCCACCACTGATGGCCGACAGCCACCTTATTTCAACAGATATTATTGTAGATCTTTTGAGCCAGTTGTGGCTCACTCAGCCCTCCTCCATACACGTGTATAGAGGGATGAAGGCAGGTTTAAGCTTGTCAAGCAAGTTTTTGCTTGCATTGCCTATATAAGGGGAGGTGCCTCCCCCTTCCAAGGGTTCACAAAAATTTCCAGAGCTGAAATTTCTCTCTCTCTCTCTCTAGAATTCTCACTCTCTCTCTCTCTATGTTGTGCTCAATATTGCCTTAAAGTGTGTTTTCTCCATAGATTTGCACTATAACACCTAGTGAAACACCATTACCTTGTTGCTGAGGTACTCAAGGGTGTCGTTTGGACTTAAAAAGCTAGTTTGAACTCAGAGAACTTGCTGTCTTAAAGTTGTGCTTCAAGGGTGAGTGTTTTCCCTTTTTAAGCTTTATTTTGATCAAGTGTTTGGCCCCCTTTGCATGCTGTTTTAGGCCTTTCTTTCAACTACAAAAAGTTCTATTTTTAAGTGTTAAAGATGGTTGTTTGAGGCCTTGTTTGAGTTAGGGGTGGTCTACCCCCTTTGGTGGCTTGTTTTGCTTTTCTTTGTGCCACCTCTTAAGGCCTTTGAGATGACCTTCTCTTGGCCTTTTAACCACTAAATTCCAGAGGAATTTCAATGGTGGAAAGTGTGTTTTGAGGTCCAAAATAGGAAAGGGTCATCCCCTCTCCTTATGTCTTGGTTGCTTGTGTTGATGGCCTCATATTTGAGCATGTTTTTCTAGCATGTGTTGGCTTGTTCTCAGCTTATTTTTTGCCTTATTTCAGCATGGCATAACTCTGTTTTAGCCTAGTTGTGTCACCTTATGCATGCTTTTTGCACTTGTAGTGTAATCTTGCCATTTATCCTTACATGCTTGCCATTTTGGCTCATCATTCTAGCCTATTTTGACTACACTCCAGCATGTTTTTGCTCATATTTTAGCATGCTTGAACTCTTTTTTGAGTGGTTTAAGTCATGAGAGGCTTGCTTTGTATAGCCATAGTGCAATCTTGCTCACTAGCTTTGAGTTTCAAAGCCTCTAGCATGCTTTACTTGAGTTGTTTGCATGCTTTGGCCTCATTTCTTACATGATTTTAGTGTGTGTAGTGTAGTCATACTCTCACATGTTTTACTCTTTCAATGCTTTTGGAAAGTTGTGTCTTATGTCTTGATCATGAGCTAATATGTATGCATGCTTGCCTAAGCTTTTGGGCTACCATCTCAGCATTTTTTTGATCTTATTTTGCCATATTACAACTCTGATTTTGGTTGGTGGAGTCACCTCTTGCTTAGTTTTGGTACTTGTAGTGTAATTCCACTCATTGGCCTTGCATGCTTAGTGTTTTGGCTTACCTTAGGACTATTTTGAGTCATCTTGGTCCTTTGGGGCTTGCTTGATATGGTTATGGTGCAAGTGCCTTAGCTAGTCTTGAGTTTTGAGCACCATAGCATGCTATACTTGTGATAGTTGCATGTTATGGCATCATTTAACATGTTATTTCAGAGCATATACATGTGTCATGTTCTCACTTCTTTCACTCCTTGAGGGCTTTTGAGAGTTATGCTTTTGTGCCTTGTTTGTGAGCCAATGCATGAGCATGCATTTTCTTGCTTTTCATGCTATCATTTCAGCTTATTTTGGCCACTATTTTGGCATACATGAGATCTGTTTAGGGCTGGTTTAGTCCATTGAGCATTGTATTGCATGGTCCTAGTGTTGTGTCCTTCACTAGCTTTCAATGCTTAAGTCTCTTAACATGTTATGCATACGTTGTTTGCATGTTAGAGTCTTGCATTTCATGCCAAGATGAATATGTTACATGTTTGCATTGCATCGTGTTCAACCGAACTCTATGTTGAACACAAGGTGGATTGGCCCACTTCATACTCAAAGTGATGAAAGTGAGCCAATCCCCGTTGTCTCCATCGCCTTTGATCACTCATGATAAGGCCGTGGCCTTAGTGTTTTGCTTGTTTTGTTTGTTGTGCATTCATTGAATTTGTGCAAGTTGGATCTTTGGCCATCATGCATTGCGATGCTTTGATTGATGGTCTTGGATCTGATGCTTCTCCATTGATGTTTTGAGGTGATGTAGAGTGGCATAGTACGTACACCCCTGGGAGACCATCCATTTTTCTCTATTTGTGCTCTGTTTGCAGAATGGTGTGCAGCACACCAGTGGCCGGCAGTGCCTTGTAGATGGCCGGCACTGTGTAGACACCCCATTTTTGACCGACCTTAAGACTCAGACGTTATCGATTGAGCGCTCAGTGATTGTGCATGTTGTGCTCGTTCTGAGGTTTCGGAGTCTCGACTGAGAGCCTTGCCTCCGAACTTCGGGACTCTCTTCTGTGCTTTGCCTCGGTTTGCGAACCAGGTTCTGTTTTCTCCTCCCGCAGGGAGGGAGAGGTCTCGTAGACCATCTCTCAGTGGCCGTAGGCTACGTTTCGTGGTCGTAGATCACTGTTCCCGTTTGGAGACCAGTTTTCAGTTTTCGGAGCTGTCAGCCGTGCGCCTCGGTTCGGGACCGCTTAACTTTCTCCGTTTGCTCCGTTTTTTGGCACACACCTTGTTTCCTCTCTCTAGAGGGACACTATGGCCCGGGAGACCACCTTCGTGGTCGCACGCCACTTCCGATGCTTAATAATCAGTTTTCGGGGCACCCGGCTGCGCGTTTTGGCCCCCGAACCCTCGTTTTGCATCCGTCTTGGTTCATTTTTGGTATGGACCCTATTTTCATTGTTTGGAAGGTGGTACAAGGGTGGGAGACCACCTTTTCTCTTGGAGACCACCTCTTCTCCCGCCGGCCGGTTTTCTTGTCAGGAAGCTGGTCTCCTTGGTTTTTGAGCCACTTTTGCAGGTCTCCCACTACACCACTAGCTTGCTTTCAACTTGGAGACCACCCTAGAAGCAGGCCGACCACCTGAACCTTTTGACCCTGGTCAGCCGACCAGGGGGAGTGGTCGGCCGACCACCTGAACTAGTCAGCCAGCTTTCTCCTTTTTTGTCTCACTGAGTTGGTGCCAGCTGGAAGCCACAGATTGCATCCTCCATACACGTGTATGGAGGATGTTTAACCTTGGTTTTAAGCTTCTTGGAGAAGCTTTGGACCTTTGGCTCTATAAAGGAAGGCCTCTCCTTCCTTGCAAGGGTTGAGAAGTTGCTGGAGCATACACACATTATCTCTCCTGTCTTCTCTTTACTTTAGCCTCCAAAAGAGCCTTGTTCTTGGCCCTTTACACACCACCTCACAACCACACACCTCTACCATCACTCTAAGGCCTTGGAGCTGGTTTTCAGAGGTTGAAGGTGTGCTATTTTGGTCCAGAAGCTGCTGGTCCCTTTGGCTACAAGGGTAACACCCTCTTTCCCTTTCTTAGCATTTTTGCTTCATCTTTTAGCTATACTTGCAAGCATTTTGAGCTTTGTCATCAACTAAAAAAAGTCTTATTTTGAGCTTCTTAACATGTTTGTTTCAGACCTTTTTTCTGTTGGGGGTCATCTACCCCCTTGCATGCTTCATTTCCCTTTGTTTTGAGCCATGCATTAGGGCCTTTGTGTTAAGCTTTGTTGGCCCTTTTGACCACTGAAATCCAGTGGATTTTCAGTGGTTGTTATTTGTTTTTGAGAGCCAAAATCAAAGAGGGGTGGCCCTCTCACCCCTTGTCTCATTTTCTAGCATATTTGGCCTAACAAGGGAGCCCATGTGTGCATGCTTCCTAGCCTCATTTCAGGCCCTTTTTAGTGAGTTTTAGGGCCTGCATGAGCTCTTTCCAGAGGTGGTTTCTTCATATTGGGTGTCCATCTTGCATGTGTAGAACAACCCTCTTCATGGCCTATCAAGGAGCATCTCATTCTTTCATGCATAGACCATGTTTCAATGAGTTTTTGGGCTTTATTTGGCATGTCATACCTCTGAATTTTTGCTGGTTTAGTGCCTCTTGAATGCTTAATATACTTGTAGTGTAAACCCTCTTCACTAGCTTGTATTGCATGTTGTTTTGGCCTTGATTCTAGCACTTTTTGGCCATGCCTTAAACTGATTTTGTGCATGTTTTGGACTGCCTTAGCTCTGTTTTTGTGCCTCATGGTCGAATGATGCATGCTATGCATGGTTGTAGTTCAATATCCATGCCTAGCTTGAGTTTTGTAGCCTCTTGCATGCTGAATAGAGGTGTTTGCATGTCTTGGCATCATTGTGCATGTTATTTTAGACCTCATACTTGTGCCATGTTCCCATGTTTTCCACTCCTTAAGTGCATTTGAGTGTTGTGCTTGTTTGCCTCATTTTCGGACCATTGCATGAGCTTCATTTCTATGCATGTTGAGCCATCTTTTTAGGCCATTTTCCCACTGTATTGGACCTGCCTCTATTTGGGGCTGGTTTTTCCATTTGTGCATTGCTTTGAGTACCTCTAGTGAAACGCACTTCACTAGTTTTGGTATTCGGGCCATCTAGCATGCATTGTGTGACATATTTGCATGATTCGGGACCATTGTGTATCATGTTTCAGAGCTAGAAAATGTGTGGTTGTATGCCATGTTTCATCCCTTGCCATGCTTTGGTAGAGTGGCATTTGATGCCTTAGGTTCGGTCCCTTGCATCGGGCATGTTTGCATGAGTGTTCCTACCTTTCATTCCATCATGTGTGGCCACTGATTTGGGTGTTGGCTGAGGCTCGCCCATCTCGGTTTAAGTCCATCTTGCATTGTGTATGCCATTCTAGTCATAGCATTGCGCATGCCATGTAGTTCGTTGCATCGAGTATGCCATTTGATATTCGCATTGTGTATGCTAATCATATGTTGTCATATTGTTGCATAAGGTGTCTTGCATTGAGTATGCCATGTAGTTCATAGCATTGTGTATGCTAGTAGCATGTTTGCATGTCATTCTCTACATGTTTGCATCATTTAGTCGCATTGCATTTAGGTTTCATAGTCCGAGTCGCATCGTACATGCTATGTATATTGCATTGTGTTTGGAATAGGGTTTAGTCCAAACACGGGAAACAAGGGACGTTTTGTACTCCAAGTGACGAAATGTGCCTCGATTCTCTGTTGCCGACACTCTGGATTACCCATGATAGAGTTTAGGCTTTGTTGTGTTTATATGTGCATTCATTTTACATCGAGTCGTGCAATTCAACTCCTCAGCCATCTTGCATCGAGATGCGAGATTGGTGGCACAAGGATCGAGGACTACACTCCCTAGAGTTTATGCAATGACGGGGAGAGTGGTCATGCATACATATGTTGAAAATACTTTGCCATGCCCCTTTCTTGCTCTCTGTTGCAGCAAACCGGAAACTAGCAGCAAAAACTAGTCAAGCAGCCTTCTGGAGCTTTGTACAGTATTCCGCGACCAGTCGCAAACAGAGGCAAATCGGGGCATCGCGATGGATTATCCGGCAAGGCGACTCGAGCATGCATGCATTCCTTATTATTCAAGACCGAGCTGAGGCAGTCCGTTTTATTTAAATTTGCATACTAGCTTATTTATCTTAGTTAATTTGTTAATTAATTAGGGTTATGTTATAATTAGCTGTAATTCGTTATTCATTCAGTTGTGTATTATTTATTCGGACCCTCCGAGGAGGGCAATGTTGTAATAAGTGTGCGTGTGTGTGATGCATGTCTTCCAACCCCACGTCTTTCTCCCTTTTATTTACTAGCTTATGATGGTTAGTTTTAGGGCACGTTTCAATTAGCATACTTATGCTCGCATGTTTGCATCCATTCATCTGTCTTGCATGCACCGGGCTCGGCGCATCATACTAACTGCATTGTATTTCAATTCCAAGTTGAATACATGTTATCTGTTGCATTCCATATGCCATGTTTAGAATAGCCAAGCCTATCTTAGTTGCATTTTGCATGTGTTACATTAGCCATCTTAACATGAACTAGGATCATGCATTGATTACTAAGTAGTTTCTGTTTTGGCTTGGAGTACTCGGTGAGTGTTTATGCTTTAGCATCCTTGCATGCGTGTGAGTGACTGCCATGATAGCATGCTTACCATGAGGCTATTTGCTTATGTGATATAACTGCCTGAATGCCTGTGGGTGAAGGTTGGATTATCTGAATTAGAGCAATTCATTGATTGCGAGTTTTAAACCCACTAGATAGTGGCAAATCACCATGTTTTCTAAGTCCACTTGAGGGTGGCAAAATCCGCATTTTAGCCTACTTGCGAGTAGCAAACCGCTTTCCAAAACAAACATGACATGTTTTGTTCCAACTCAGGCAATCCAGTCTATACTTGTATGCTGTGTGCATCACATAGTAATTCTAGGCTAATAAACTGGAATAAAGGCACATAATGTTTTCAAAACTTGATATCATGGTTAGTAGAGGCCGATCTTTGATCGGGCGAGCGGGGGTGCTCACAAAGCGACCTTCCCCAATCGTACCCAACTTCCCGAGCCGAGGCAACTTTGGTGATGACGGACACGTGGCCTTAGGCACGAGTCAGGGTTTCCTAAATTCCCCCAAAATAAAATATTTAGGTGGCGACTCTGTATCTGGCAAAGCAGTCCATGTTTGGCACTTCTTTCTAAAATCAGTTTTTCAAAACGATTTGCCGGATTGGACTCTTTGATGATTCATCGGTCTTGCATTGCACTCCGCAAGATTAGATACAGGACCGTGACATTGAGTCCTGAACTGTAGTGAGCCCAATGAACAAAACGGGATTCCCTCCCGAGACGTTCGAGGACGTCTACAGTTTCTGGCGACTCTGCTGGGGAGTTTGGAGAACTTGACTCGAACTCATGATATCTTGTTTTGATTACACTTATGTGTTTCTTTGCATTGCATTTGCATTCGTGCGCCTAGGACACTGTGTTTGCCATCTGCTATTCCTAAATGGTTTGCCGGAGGCTCGCTTTGAGAAGCGTTCCATAAGGCTGACCGGTTACAGGCTCTGCCATGATGGAAACATAAACCCCGGTTTTCACCGGGGCACCCTTTTTGACCATTCGACCTAGTGCATATTCGGAATCCATAGTGACCATTCCAAGCTAGGACAGGTTGCTTACCCGATTATAGGTTGTTTGAAACCGTTGCATGCATAGTGAAACCCTAGCTCCTGACAAAATAGGACAGGGAAACCTTCCCCCAACATAGGGGTGTTTTGGCTCTCACTTGTTTGCTATGTGTTTTTAGAGTGCGTCTCTACAAGAATGCATGTATCAGTTTACAAGTTTGGGTATCAGGCCTGCGGGCACCAGTTCAGTATTTTGGGAATCAGTTATCTGCGGGTATTAGATTCAGTTTTTGGGGCAGTGATTTGGGAACGATGATCAGTGTTTGAGGACAGTCTATTCAGCTTATCAACTGTGTGTTGTAATACCCAACTGTGTGTTGTGTATTTATTTACGCTGTTATGCTGTCCGTTTGTCTGGTTGTTTATTTCCTTATTATTGCTTTATTTATCTTTTTGCTAGGTAGTTTAGCACAATTGCTTTAGACCAAGCAGATATTCCCCAAGCACTCTGGATTAGAGGTCGGTCGCCAACTCAATCGATCTGAGGATCTAGTCGACGGACAACCAGTGTTTTATTCCTTACCCCCGGTTATCAGACAGAGGTCGAGAAGACGCAGTGTATCTGAGCAGAGGTTGCCAGAACAGTGGTTTATCCCGTCAGTGGATAGTCAGGCTGAGGCTTCAGTTTTTACCACAAAGACAGATATACCAGTCAGTCAGCTGGAACAGCAGAACATGGCAGGGATGGAGGAAATGGTTCGTCAACTCCAAGAAAGTATGAAACTTATGCAGGAGGACGTTACTCGCCAAGCGGAATTTGCCAAACAGCAGGCTCTAGTCATGACCCAGCAAGCAGAGCTAAATACCCGGCTACAGCAGCAAGCCGGAGCATCAGCCTCACATCAAGCTCCTCTCCCACCAAGGGTCCTACTACCCGGGGAGGCACCAAATGTCCAGAATACCCAGGAGGATACAGACATCCCAACGAGGCCAGCTCCGCCCCCGATTCTACCCCAACTATCCAAGGCACCTACGCCTATCAATCAACCGGACTCTCTCTTTGAGCTCGAGGTGGACCCTACAGCGTTGAAGTTGAGCAAGCTTGAGAAGTTGTTCAAGAAATCCCAAGGGGTAAAGTCCATCCCAGACATCGAGGACAGGTATACCGACGCGGCTGTGACGCTGCCAGATCGGTTCAAGATGCCACAAATCGACCGCTTTGATGGGTCCGGGGATCCCATGGTGCATCTCCGTTTGTTTTCGAACATACTAAGGCCGATGGGCCTCACCAGACTACAAAAGCTTTCATTGTTTGGCCGGATCCTGTCTGGTGTGGCAGCCATCTGGTATGCAAAACTGGAAGACGATGTTAAGAGGAATTGGGATGAGATGGACGAGGCTTTTGTCACTCGGTACTCCTATAACACGTAAATCGAGATTATAACCCGTGATCTCGAGACAACAAGGCAGGAGCCTAAGGAGAGCTTCTCTGAATTCGTAGCCCGGTGGAGGGCCAAGGCCTCAATGATGACCACTAGACCCACTGACAAAGATCAGATTCGGATGATTGTGCGCAATCTCCAGCCCAAACTGATGCAAAAAATGATCATGCTCCCCTTCTCTACCTTTTCAGATCTGCATGAGATGGGAGTACAGATCGAAGATGCCTTGAAGTAGGGCTTGATTGACAATGACAAAGAGCAACCCAGGAGAACCTTCAACCACAACAACAATGCAGGCACAAGCAGTGCTGCAACTGCTAGAGCTTCAGAAGTAAGCATGGTCACCACCACCCCTCCAAGAACCCCGGCAGCTACACCATTCTCCGGTGCATCCAAGAGTAACACACAAACAGCCAAATTCCAACCTCGAGGCCAAAGAACCTTCACTCCATTATATATGCCCCTGTCCAAAGCTCTGGGGGTATTAATCAGGAAAGGGCACTTGAAGCCCCTGAAGCCGAGGCCATTGCCAAATCCACTACCTCCCTCTCATAACCCGGCGAAGTATTGCGCCTTTCACCAACAACATGGTCATGATACTGACCACTGTTTTAGATTGCATCACGAGATTCAGGATCTCGTTGACAACAGGGTGATTGTGCCACCAGAGAAACCCAATGTCACAACTAACCTTCTCCCTCCACACAACCAAGCTCCACCTCCCAAACACGTCAACTTTATCCAGATTGGGGTCGTGTCTTACGATCCTAGCATCTATATCACCCCGTCCCACTTACCCAAGCCGGAGCTGTTCCGTCCCGACAGCACTGACTTGTGCATATTAGACATCTCCCGAACCCAACCCGAACCAATGGTGGTGACCATCGAAGATGGAACAGGGATGACTTCGAAGGAGAATGGGATTGTTGAGTCAGAGTCTGAGGAAGTTGCGAGCTTTGCTGAGGGGGTGTACAATCCAAGTGGCTACATTGCATCAGCTGGTCAGATTAGGCCAAATGTGGGATTGCCAGTGGGGGCAGAAATTTGCGTGCTGGGGGGGGGGGGGATGGATTTGATCAAAGGATAGATGACTTAGCAGTTTTGGAAGGGGACATTACTGACCTTCAGATTTTTAACGAACAAGATCCGAGGGATAACACAGTCAATTGGTTCGATTTTGAGGAGTCAACAGAGGTCACATGGTGGCTTGACGACCAACCAGATATTGTTGAAGAATCTCAACTGGAAAAGGGCCCGTCAGGGGCAAGGACATCAATTGTGGCCGGAAGGGCCGGAAGTCAGAATGCATCGCCGGAGAGCACCGGTGCCAAGAATTTCGCTCGGGATTTGGGCATTTTGAATACAGGAAATTTTGAATAGCAGGCTGCATTGATACAGTTAGAACCGGAAGGAATTGAAGACTCTGAGAGAGCCAGAAAAGCCAAGACCCCTGTGGGGACTGAAAGTGCTGTGTGCACAAGAACAGAGGATGCTGCGAGCATGTGGACAAAAGATACCGTGAGTACAAGGACAGTGGTAATGAAGTCGGACAGGTGTCTGTCGGCTGCCGACGGAATGTGGTGGGAAGACGATGATTTATGTCTTGCCCACATAGATGAGGATTGGGGAAGTAACCAACCGAACGATACCTGGTACATTGGCGAAGTTGACCATATGACTAGGAGTGGGCGGTATTTCAAGCCCCCACACCTAGATTAGCCAGAGGTGTCTGGAAAGGATAAGGAGGTGGAGAAACAGAAAGAGAAGCAACTTGAAGAAGAAGCTGTACTGAAACAGTTGAAAAGGATATAGGCAGACATCTCTATCTGGGGACTGCTTATGGCTTCACGTGTTCACAGACAGGCTGTTCTATCAGCTATGGACAAGGCCAAACTCTCAATAGACACCACGCCTGAACAGCTGGTGGGACTGGTCTTTCCGGGAGAAGGTTCCCCGACGTTGACCTTTTCTGACAAAGAACTGCCGCCTGAGGGCGCGAATCATAACAAACCGCTCTACATCTCTGTGGAGTGTAGAAGAAAATGGATACCGGTAGTTCTTGTCGACATGGGATCCGCTATTAATGTGTGCCCGTCGAGGACGGCATATGCAATTGGGTTAAAGCCCGCGGACTTCGTGCCAACTGCCCAGGTGATTCGGGCGTATGATAACACAAGCAGGGAGGTGATGGGGACTGTCAAAATTTAGACCCAGGTTGGTCCAGGACAACACGAGATCGATTTTCATGTCTTGGACGTTCCCGCAACCTTTAACCTACTTTTGGGGCAACCGTGGTTGCACCAGGTAAAGGCAGTCTCTTCCACTTTACACCAGATGTTGAAATACCCCCACGGGAAGGGAGTGGCCATTGTTTTCGGGAATTCGTCAATCCATCCACCGCCAGAAGTGTCTACACCAGTTTTGGAAATCGAGCACGGCACGGAGGATGTGTTCTTGTCGGGGTTTACTCTGGCTGAGGCTCGAGTCGTGCAAAACATCTTGGCTGTTGATGAGGGGGTATGTGTCAGCACACAATCGATATACCTCATGAACAAGCTTCAACACATCCCCGGGATGGGATTAGGAAAGAGTGGCCGGAAGGGCCTTGCAGCATCGGCCGAAGTGCCGCACAACCCACATACCTTTGGCTTGGGTTATCTGCCCACCAAAGAGGATTGGGTGAGGAAAGGTAAGGAGATGGCTAGGAGAGCCAAAGCGAAGCGGGCAGGGAAGCCTTTTGAGTTGATGCACCGACCCATCCAGGGTACCCTAAATAGGCACGGAGAGGGAAGATTTTCCATTTTGTGGCTTCCCAGAGCCATGGTTGAATGCGGAGAGGAAGCGCCTACCGGGGTTTGAGATCTTCTTCGACGTGCAGTTATCCAGGGATGATGTTGCCGAGGAGCAGACAGACCCATCAGCTGAGGTCGAGCAATGTAAAAATGTGGATTCCGAGAGCGCTGAAATTGAAATGGGGGTAGTACTGGCTTGTCTACTTTCAGATCCTCCGATCGTACAGAAGTGCTTAGGGGATTACTTCTCGGTGTCCATGATCGGGAATGAAACAGCTGCGGGCCTACCGTCAAACATTTTGGATGCATCCATCGCACCCTCTCTCATCTGGCAGTACGAGGAGGGATTTTTGTCAAGCAGCACCGGGTCAGGTAGTGAGCCGAAATCTGATTCCACCGAGTCTAGTGAGTCGGAATCAGGATCCAGCTCGACTGAGTTTGAGTCCGGTATTCCTAGGGGTGATAACCCGGATACCACAGTCCTGTCTAGGTCGTCTTTTTCTTTCTCTTTTGAGTCTATTATAACAGAAGAATCGGACGATTTGGAAATGCTTAATGATAATGGAATGGATGTGGTTTCTGAGTACTTTTCTGTGCCCTTGATTTATTGTATTAATCAGGACTTTCAAAATTTTGATGAAAACGACGTGGAAGAAATTCCTCCAGTTTTGCAACGCTTAATTGATCAAGAGCAGGAAAGATTTGTTAAACCTTTAGCTGATGAAATCACTACTGTTAATGTTGGTACTGAGGAGGACCCGCGGCTGGTCCAGATCGGGTCCACGTTGTCTTCGGAGGAACGCGAGCGCTTAATCACTTTATTAAAAGATTTCAAAGATGTTTTCGCGTGGTCTTACGAAGACATGCCTGGGATCGATCTTGAGACTATACAGCACCGGATCCCTCTTGACCCCGAGGCCCGACCCGTTAAACAGAAACTCAGAAGGATCTGCCTGGACTGGGCCCTCAAGATTAAAGAAGAGGTCACCAAGCAAATTGACGCAGGGTTCCTGCTGGTATCCGAATACCCAACTTGGTTGGCCAACATTGTTCCAGTGCCGAAGAAGGATGGCAGGATCCGGGTATGCGTGGATTTCAGGGATTTGAACAGAGCCAGTCCGAAGGACGACTTTCTCTTGCCGCATATTGATGAGTTAGTGGACTTCACAGTGGGGCATGCTTTGCTTTCATTCATGGATGGATTCTCGAGCTATAATCAGATAATGATGGCACCTAAAGACCGGGAGAAGACTGCTTTCATCACCCCGTGGGGGACTTACTGTTACAGGGTGATGCCATTTGGGTTGAAGAACGCTGGAGCTACATATCAACGAGCCGCGACCACAATATTGCATGACATGATCCACAAAGAGGTTGAGGTGTACGTGGATGACATGATTGTCAAGTCCAAAGAAAGAGAGGGCCACTACACCGCCTTGCAAAAGTTCTTCCAAAGGATCAGAGAATTTCGGTTGCGGCTAAATCCTCAGAAGTGTACGTTAGATGTTACAGTAGGGAAAATGCTGGGGTTTCTAATTACACAGAGAGGTATCGAAGTCGACCCTTCCAAAATCAAGGCCATCTTAGAAATGCCACCACCAAGGACTGAAAAGGAGGTGCGAGTTTTTCTGGGTAAGGTGCAATTCATAAGACGGTTTATCTCAAAATTAACCTTGACTTGTAAACCACTTTTTGGTCTCCTGAAGAAAGGAAAGAAATTCCAATGGGACGGCTAATGCCAAGCTGCTTTTGAACAGATCAAGGAATACTTACAGAACCCACCCGTGCTGTCACCACCTGAGCCGGGAAAACCGTTGATATTGTACCTTTCAGTGACTGAAACTACGATGGGCTACATGCTTGCGCAGGAATCAGAGGATAAGGTGGAGAGGGCTATCTACTATTTGAGCAAGAAGATACTGGAGTATGAAACCCGCTACACACCGTTGGAAAAGGCTTGCTTAGTATAGCGATCCCGGTTGTCCCTTTATTGTTCAGTTGTATTCCGGACTCGGTTCCGTGAAGTTGGTAGTGGTAATTATCTTGTTTACATCCTTTACACTTTGTGTTTGGGTTTTGGAATGTTTTGGGCAGGTGTGTTACAGGTTGGTTGAGCCTAAGTCTCAAATCTAGTTGCCCAGGTTTTTGGTGTTACGCTCGAGTGGGTTATTCTACGCTCGAGCGGAGTTTGGTTTTTGGTTGTCTACTCGAGCGGGTCTTCTTGCGCTCGAGCGGGGTTTACACACTCCCAGTATTTCGTGTTCCTGCAAAACTTCTGCAGGTGTGTTTTCTACGCTCGAGCGGATTTCTTGCGCTCGAGCGGGCTTGTTGGCGCTCGAGCGGGTAGTATTTTTTTGGTGTAAGTTCTAGGAGGGGGAAATCTACGCTCAAGCGGACTGGTTTTCGCACTCGAGCGGATGTACTTTATTCCTGTGTCTTGGCGCTCGAGCGGGCTTTCTTGCGCTCGAGCGGACCTAGTCTTTTGTTCTTGACGCTCGAGCGTTGTGTTCTCCGCTCGAGCGGGAATGTCGTATATCAGTTGGCAGCTGGGCATTTTGAAATCACTTTTTACATTCTCTCTCTCTCTCTTACTTTCCCAAAAACATTTTGAGAGCCTCTTTCTCTCTAGAAACTCCCTTCTCTCTAGGGTTTGATCTAGTTAGAGTGCTTTCCTTTCCTTCGGTCTTTGTAAAGTTGTATTGATCCTCGAGGGCTTCGTTTTGATCCGTGGATCTTGGTGTTTGGAGCATTTTGGTTTTCTTCAACTCCTCTATTCAAGCTCCGAATTTGAGATAGGGATTCCTATCCACTACTATGGGTTTTGACATAGATTTTTGGGCATCTTGTTAAATGGTTGATTTTGGGAGTTAGGGTTTGAAAATGTTAAAACAGGGTTTTGTCATTTTGATTCTAAAATGTGTATATTGGGTTTCAAAATGATGATTTTGTTGATTGGTTGTTGATATTTGAACCATTGGGTTAATATTGAGAAATGGGAAAGAAAGCCCTAATTTGTTGTATAAATTAATTGGTATAATTAATTTGGGATAATTGTGGTTATACGGAATTGAGTTGGAAATAATGAAATTGGCTCATTATATGGTAGAATGGTGGAGTTGGATTTATTAATCGCTCACTTTTGAAAACATTGATATTTTATCTGTTGGAGCTTTTATTATTTGTTTAGAAATAATTGCTTTGGGCTACCCGTGGAGGGTAGTTGTGATTGTTGTAGACAATGCATGATGATTAGGCAAACTAAAACTAATCAATGGTATGTGTCATAGAGTATGACGGTTGATAGAATACATTAACGCTATGTATTGTTTGATTGAGTATATGACCTTTGTGTATATACGTTGTGTGTGTGGGAGGAGATAGGGGATGGACTCCGCTAATACAGCTCATATGCTTGTCAGTTCATGTGTTGATACAGCTCTTATGCTTATCTATGGAAGTGTTGATATAGCTCATATGCTTATCTGTTGAAGTGTGGATACAGCTTGTATGCTTATCTGTTGAAATGTTGATATAGCTTATATGCTCATTTATCGAAGTATTGATATAGCTAATATGCTTATATAATGTAAAAAGGGGAAACGTTTAATATGAGCTGCTGTCTCATATGAGTTGTTGGCCAGGTGCTGAGCCGTTGTTGTGAATTGTGAGCTTGATAAGAAATGGAAAATGAAATGGAACATGGACATAGTGGTCATGTAATGGAAATGGGTTATGAATTGATTTATAGGAATTAAACATTTATCAATTGATAATGTCTTAGTTACTGCTCATACTGTGTTTAGCATATCTCTTTTGGGCGTTGGCTCACCCTATATGGGACATTATTTTCAAGTACAGGTAGCATGCCATCTCCAAGGACATAGCTTGGATGGATATGGGAGTTGAAGACTCTCTTTGATTATTTTGTTGTATTACATGTACATCCAGCCACGGGCTTATTTTGTATAGAGTTAGTACCCTTCTTTTGTGTAACCAAGTGTTAACTTGGAAAGCTGTAAGCCTGTAGGGCATTTGCTTTTGTTGTTAACATGTAATACTGTTGTAAGAACTACTCTGATAAATGGAAAAGTGTTGATTTCTTTATACCATTGCATGTCTAAAATGATGGGATTTATGTATTATTTTGAGGGCGTTACACTTAGCCTTGGTATGGGCTACCAGGAAGCTGCGGCACTACTTGTTAGCTCACTCTGTAATGTTGGTTTCGAGATTAGATCCCATCAAATATCTCTTCGAGAAACCGACACTTACGGGTAGGCTAGCTCGTTGGTTGCTGTTGCTTTCCGAATTCGATTTGAAATATGTGACGTGCAAGTCAGTCAAGGGAAGAGCAGTAGTAGAGTTCTTAGTCGATCATCCAGTGGAAGGAGGTGAAGCAGTTGAGTACTTATTCCTAGATGAGGCCATTTTGCATATCGACGACAAGTTTTGGACGATGTACTTTGACAGAGCATCAAACCAGTACGGGTATGGGGTAGGGGTGTTGCTGATAGCACCCGACAAGTCCCGTATCCCTCTAGCATTTAAACTCCGGTTCAAGGTCTCGAACAACGAAGCAGAGTATGAAGCATGCATTGTTGGTTTAGAAGCAGCCCTGGAACTAGGGGCAAAACGGTTGGACGTCATCGGGGACTCGAACCTGGTTGTATCTCAAGCTAAAGGAGACTGGAAAGTCAAAGAAGAAAAGATGATAATGTATCACCAGACCTTAGACTTGTTAATTCCTCGGTTTGAGAAACTAAACTTCGCTCATCTACTAAGAGAGAACAACAAGTTCGCAGATGCACTAGCAACTCTATCTTCCATGATAGACATCCCTTTTGAAGTCCGGATGCGTCCGATCATCATTGACCAGAAGTTTGCGCCAGCCTACGAGTCGATTGCTGCTATATATGAGGTTCAAGATGAGAACCCCTAGTACTACGATGTCTGGAACTTCTTGGAGAAAGAAGCGTATCCGCCAAGGGCAAATGCCAAGGATAAGAGGGCAATCAGAAGAATGGCTGCTTAGTTCATCATCTGTGGGGGTAAACTGTACAAGAGAGGTCATCTGGGAATGCATAAGTTGTGCGTTGATGCCGAAGAATCGAAGAGCCTGATGGAGGCCATCCATGGAGGAGAATGTGGAGCGCACATGAACGGGGTAATGTTAGCTCGGAAGATCCTCAGACAGGGTTACTACTGGTCCACCATGGAGGAGGATTGTATCGGCTTTGTTTGGCGATGCCACAAATGTCAGATGCATGCAAACCGCATGAACATCCCACCGTCGAAGCTATACAATATGACTTCACCATGGCCATTTTCAGTTTGGGGAATCGATGTGATCGGGGCTGTCACTCCGAAGGATTCTAATGGGCATGAGTTCATTCTGGTCGCGATAGATTATTTTACGAAGTGGGTCGAGGCCCAATCTTATTCGGTGTTGAAGGCTTCGCACGTTGCAAAGTTCATCCGGAACAACATCATCTGTCGCTACGGGGTCCCAAACGAGATTATTTCAGATAACGGTTCCCACTTCAAGAAGGAAGTGATTGATTTGTTGGAAAAATACAACGTGGCTTTTCATAAGTCATCCACATATCGGCCGCAAACCAACAGAGCAGTTGAGGCCGCCAACAAGAATATCAAACACATACTGCAGAAGATGGTGGAAACCTACCGGGACTGGCCAGATAAGTTGCCATTCGCTCTGTAGGGCTACCGGACTTCAATTAGAACTTCTACTAGGGCGACTCCGTATTCATTAGTTTATGGGATGGAGGCCGTTCTACCTATCGAGATTGAAGTTCCGTCATTGCGAGTGCTGGCTGAGTGTCAGATAGCCGAAGCAGATTGGCAGTAGAGCAAATTTGAAGAACTCATTCTCTTTCATGAAAGAAGACTGAAAGCACTGTACCATGTTCAAGGTTATCAGCGCAGAATTGCCAGGGCTTTCAACAAGAAAGTTAAGTCCAGGAATTTGAAAGAAGGAGATTTGGTGCTCAAAGATAACCAGGCTCCCATCCACGACCCTAGGGGCAAGTTTAGACCCAATTAGACTGGTCCCTACATCATTAAGTCTGTCTGGTCAGGTGGAGCTATCGTTCTAATGGACCTAGATGGCCTAGAGTTCTCACAGCCGATCAACATGGACAAGTTGAAGAAATATTACCCCTGAGAGGCTCGCTAGGCCGAAAACCCGAAAGGGCGACCTAGGCAAAAGTTAGAGCATGAAAAATTTGAAATTACAAAAATTGAGCTCGCAAGGTTGAAAACCCGCAAAGGGCGGCCTTGGCAAAAGTTAGAGTGTAAAAGGAGAGTGAAAATACTCGAGTGAACTTGAGCCGAACTACGTAAGGCTTGATTCCCATCTTTGGGATACGTAGGCAACTCTATCCTGAAGTTCAGCCATAAACTTTTCCCCAATCAACTTTGTCCATTTGATCATCTCGGTCATCTTTGTCTATTCAGCATTCAAGAGCTTCGGTTGTGATCTCTGGTGCAGTGCTATTCAGATTAGGGGCAACTTTCCAGTTGCTGGAATCCGGGGTTGTGCATCTCAGTGACAAATCTCAGGCGTGTCCAGTTCCGATCCACATCGCAAATGGTTTTGAAAAGTTTTAATAAAAGTTGATTTTGCTCGAATTAATCTTTTTACAACTTAGACCATTTTCAGACCAAAGCGAAAAAATTTCAGTACCCACAACCTTCAATTTTATTGATTTCAATACAGAGTCCTCCTACTCTTGCATACAAATTGAAGTTGCTTTTGGTTACATTGATAAAGAAAACTTGAAAGTACTAATAAAGCAATAAATCCGGGGCATAGCTGAGTCAAGTGTTCCTAGGCCCCCTCCCAGAGCTGGTCGAAGCCTCTGATGCCAAGCTGGGCCCAATCTGTGCCTCTTCATTGAGCCAATCTATGCACTCATCAGACAAAGTGCAATTGAAAGTGGGAGCGGAGGCCAGGAGTTCTCTCGTCCTCCATGCCGTGGCATACTGAACAAGCTGTGCGCCTCGGACCGGGATGGCAGCAGGGTACTCTATCCCCTCTAGCGGGCAAGTCTGATCATGGCCGAACTGGCGCTGGAACCGGAAAGGAAAGTAAAACACGCAGTGTGTCAGACCAACCAACTGAATCCCAGTCTGCCGGGACATGTTGTAGCTTATTGCCAGTAGATTGAGCCAAGGACAACGCCAAGTAATGCGGTCTGCGGACAAATCGCACATCCAGTCAAACCACCATCCCTCATCCAAGGCATCGACTAGACGTTGCCGGAAGAAGTAGCCGCGAGCTGAGTATGCTGGGCAAGAGTCCACAACTTGCAACTTGTCCATCAACCACACCTAGAGAGGGATGAAAAATGAGAGAATAAAGAATAGAGAGGTGTACGTTGAGAGAAAAGTGAGAAAAGGGTTTTTCGAGAAAAAAAAAAAACCGAGCCTAATGGCCGAGTGATGTGAGCAATATATATGTGAGATAGGGAGGGAAACATTACCTGCTGCAGTAGTGGACTCCCCGCAAATCTGGTTGTTTCCCGGCGATGAAAAGCATCCAAGCCCATCAATGTCTCGGCCAATGACATCGCAATGCAGCTTTTGCCGTCCCTTAAGCCTTGGGCAACCTCGATCAACCGGACACTAGATCCTCCGGAGCCTGAGGCAAGCAAAAAGTGTGATAGCATGCACAAGCAAAGGGCATGACGCCGAAAACCTTGCCAATGTCGGTCGCCGTGGTCCCCGGCGTCAGAAAAGCGATGAATCAAGCCGAGGATGTCCAATTCCCCGTTGCAGATCAAAGACCTAGCGTCATGCATAGTAAGCCCACACATCCTTCCTAAAGCTTGGGCATGGCCGAAGCGAAACTGGGGCAAGATTTCTTCGTTGCGCTCGGATTCCATCAAAGCTTGGAAATCTTTGAAGGTAGGACACACCTCTTGCCCGCCGAAGCTAAAGACATGTGTTACCGGATTCCAAAACCTCGCCGCGGCATGGAGGAATGGAAGATGCAGCAGAGTACGACTCAACGTGAATAGTGCATTCAAGCCGAAGCCCCGGAAGTTCAAGTTTTCCAAGCCGTCTAAAGTAGCAATCCAAGCTGCGAGATTTTCGATGAGGAATGCCTCCATTTCGATGCAAAACTGAGATGAAATGAAAGAACCACGAAGTTGGAACTTTTATAGAGGATAAGACACTATTTAGGGACACGTGTCAAAAATCTGGTGGTCGCCAAACCAGGTGGTCGGCCGACCACTTTTTCTGGTAGGCCGACCACCCCTTTGGTCTCCAAGGAAAGAAGCTGGTCGGCCAGCCTCCTTGGGTGGTTAGCCATGGAGAAAAACAGGGCTTTGGTCTTGTCCTAACTTTTAGAAGAGAGGTCCTAGCCTTTCCATGTGTTGGGAGTATCGAAGGTCCGCGTTCCCTCTATTTCGGACACATTCCATCACTCGTTTTGTCCGAATTGCATTTGTTTATCGAGTTGTCGTCGAGTTTTGTTTATCGAGTTGTTGTCGAGCTTTGTTTATCGAGTTGTTGTCGAGCTTTGTTTATCGAGTTGTTGTTGAGTTTCGCTTATCGAGTCGAGTTGTTAAGTATTATCGAGTTGTTAAGTTTTATCGAGTCATCGAGTCTTTGTACATCGAGTTGTTACTCTTGGTTTAATCAACATTGTCGTGTTTTGCTTATTGAGTTGTAAAACTTGCTAAGGTTTTGTTGTTTCTTAGTAAGTTGAGTTGTTTAGTTTGTTGCGTCGGTTCACTACTTGACTTGGTAATGTACGATGCTCAATTTTCATTCGATCTCATTTTTGTGCAAAATGATGCGATGCGATGCTAAGAATACAAAATACAACACTTTTTCAAAAAGTTGTTTCATTCCATAATAGTTCCTTTGTTACAACATTTTACAACAAGGGTACAAGTTTTTACAGAAAATAAAACTGCCTAACAATGTACAATGTGCTACAACTACTAGTAAAAAAGGAAAATAAAGCAGGAATAGCTGCATCAGTGCTATCAAGCGCAGGAATAAGAGGCCCTCTTTGTCCTCTTCTGCGGAACAACCTCTGCACCATCGTCATCATCTGAATTAGAGCCGCCATCCTCGGAACCCTCCTCGGCATCATCTCCACTATCAAAACCGGAACCAGAGTCACCCTCTCTGTCAGTGGATGTCTCTGACTGGGGATGCGCAGGCTCCTCCTCCTCGCTGGACTCCTCCTCTATGACAGGCGCTTTGCGTCCACCTCGGCTGTGAGTCGAACACCCTCTCCCAACTCCCCGAGAAGGCCTAGATGGCCCGGCCTGTGGCTCAGTCTGTAGCGAAGGCATCTGAAAATGAAGAGTGCAATTTGAATACATTAGCCAATATGTATATCAGATGCAGAGACAAGAAAGCTACATAGAGTGTATGCATGCAGATATAGTATATGAATGTGGTGTGTGTCAGATGTGCTCTACGCATACAGTCAAGCAATGCAGTGAAATGGGTAAATACAGCATGTCATCAGAAGTATGATAAATGTAAGGAAATTGAAAGGCACCGAGACGCCGGCAATGAATAACTGTGTCTCCCTCCGCAGAACCATGCCCTCGAGTGAGGCCACCACTCCGAGCATCCTATCTATGTACTCGATGGGGGGCTGCAAATGCAAGTGCAAGTTATCAGTGAATGAATAAATGTCCAAATATCTGAGTGATAAATTAAAACTGTAAAGCATACCGGTGGCGAGTCAGGGTTTCTGACGTATCGGTGATCAGGCACTGGGGGCTCCAATGGAATCAGGTAAGGTGACCCGTATCGCCATCCAGTCAACTCGGTCGGAAGATCTGGCCACCCGGCGTGATGATAAGTCGGGGGAATCGGGGGAACCAGTCCAGCCCCAACTCTCGATGTGCCAACCTTACTAGTCGAAGGGGCACCTACAGCCTGGAATCGACTCGCTGATGGCATGCCAACAGACCTCCTCGTGGGAGTACGGACACCTGTTAATGGGGGCATCAAGTATGTATGACGATAGGTCGCGTACTCCCCCTCCTCCAAATGTAGAACTACATCAGTGCCCATCATAGCCATGTCAACCTCTTGGGGAGTAAGTCTCTCAGTGGACCGCATATCGTCCGGAGGTGCTGCAGGGACACTCTGCTCGGGGTAGCCCATCGTCTGGCGCATAAAGTGGTCCTCTAGAAACCAAGCCCTGCCAACTGGCCCCTCAAATAGGATCCTGTACCGAGAAGAAGCCCATGCCCCAGGAAACTGAAATCGGGTATCTCCACCCAAGGGCGCCCAGGGCTGCCAGGTGATCTGCGGATAATCAAATGCATAAGCCGATTAGAAATCGTAAATGTGCAAGATGAATCAAAGGTGAAAACATGAAAAACTGAGAGTTCTGAATTACCTCGATTGTCCGCACTGTATCAAAAAACTGCCGCAGGTAGGGCAGAGTCTCCCGAGCTCTCGGCCGGTACTGGCCCTCAAATACGAGCGAGTAGGGAATCACAAGAGGCGCCTCCACTTCGAGCTCCGGGGCTAGCGTCAGAAAGTACGCGAAAACCCATAGCTGTGGAAAAAAGGGCAATAGCCATCAGAATATAGAATACTGAGTGCAGAATGTGAATACATAATGTATAGAGAATGCAGAATGCTGAGAGCGGAGTGTAAAGTACAGAATGTAAAGTGTGCCGTGTGTGCAACGTACAGATAATGAAAAGTAGAAATGTAAATCAAGAGGGCAGAAAGTACCTTCCAAGCTCTCCAATAGCCGCCGACTATGTTCCCCTGCCCGCGGGAGCTCGCACTCATGTAGCAGTAGAGGGTAGCAAGGCCGGCGCCACCCCAATCATATTGCTGACCTGTGATAGGTCTACGAGAGCACTCAGCAGATAAAGTCCAACGGTGTTCCCCCTATCGGAGAACAAAGTGGTCCCGAGGAGGAACATCAAAAACCCTCGAGCGTACTGCTCTATCTTCTCGAGAGTCTCGGGCACAATCTCTCTGAAATGTATGGAAAACCAAGTGTACCTGACTCTGCCCAATGATCTATCAATCGGTGGACGGGCTCCTAACAGGTAAATCCAGGCAGCCTCCCACTCACCCATATCCTCGTCATAGGGGACCGGTTGGCCAGCCGAATCAAGGCCTGTCAGCATCGCGAAGTCAAACGGGGTCATCGTCATGTCCCCGGCAGCTAAGAAGTGGAACGAGTTGGTGGTGTCCCACCATCTCTCCACGAGTGCCCCCATCAGGGTCCTGCTCGCAAGATAACGTGATATCCCCGCGCAGAAGGGTCCAAACCCTGCCTGGTCAACCAGATCGCGAATGGACTCTGGGAGCTCTGCGTACCACTCCCTGGTGATGATTGAGCCATATCCTCGTGTAACACGAGAAGATACCTACATTCAGAATGAACAGATGTATTCAGTTTCAAAATGAAAGTACGAGCTGTGTGCAAATCAAATCAGATACAATGTTGTGGACTGCGTGTTCAGTATGAGATGCGTGCAAATGCAATGAATGAGCTGCGTGTTCAACATAAAGTATATGAGCTGTGTGTTCAGAATTCAAGTATGTGAGCTGCGTGTTCAACATAAAGTATATAAGCTGTGTGTTCAGAATTGAAATATGTGAGCTGCGTGTTCAACATAAAGTATATGAGCTATGTGTTCAGGATTGAAGAGTGTGAGTTGCGTGTTCAACGTGAAAAGTTTGGGTTGCGTGTTCAGATTTCAAAAACTGTGGGCTGCATGTTCACTTCAAGGGTTTGGGCTGCGTGTTCAACTTTCAAAAACAGTGGGCTGCGTGTTCACTTCAAGGGTTTGGGCTGCGTGTTCAAATTTCAAAAACTGTGGGCTGCTGTAGACACCCCATTTTTTACTGTCCTCAAGACTTGGACGTCACCGTTTGAACACTCGGTGATTATCCATGTTTGTGTTCGTCTCGAGTTCCCGGAGGTCTCGGCTACGCGCCTTGCCTCAGGATCTCCGACTCGACTGTTTTGTGTTTGGTTTTGCACCAAACACTTGTGTTTTGCTTTTGAGGGGCAGGGAATGGCTTGTGAGACATCCCCACCCATCACCGGCCGCATATGTGTATCGCCGGCACTGTTTAGTTAGAATATTTGGCCGGTCGGCCCTATATGTTGACGACCGGCACTTTTTTGTGCCGGTGATTTCTTTGGCTGGCCGGCGTACACCCTTTGCACCCCTGAGGCATGGTGCATGCCAGCTGTGCCAGCTGGAATGCACCATCACTCATCCCCGTGCACAGGAGTGACCACTTTGCACCTTTGCACCCCTAAAGCTTCTAGAAGCTTGCACCTTTGGCCAAGCTTCTTGGAGAAGCTTGGCCAGCTGTCTTAGCTTCTCCAAGAAGCCAAGACCCCTTTGCACCTCTTGCCCCTTTTCCTTTGCTTCGCCATTAAGTCTTTTGGCTTGGTCTTGGCCTATAAAAACACCACCTCTCTTCCTTTGAGAGAGGTTAGCCATTTTTGATCAAAAACCAGAGCTTGTGTATCTATATATCTGCCATATATCTCTCTCTCTCTACATTTTCCCTCTCTCTCCTCTTGTGTGTGTGTTTTTAGGCCTAAAAGTGTGGTTTTACCTTACTTTTGCACCAATACACACACCATTACACCCTAGTTCGAGATTGAGGGACTTGGAGGGTCATTTGTTGAGTTTTTGGACTGGTTTTGATCAATAGAGGAGGGCTGCACCACCTGTTCTTCAAGTGTTCTTCAAGGGTGAGCATGTTACTTTAGATTCCCCATTTTTGTAACAAGTTTTTACCTATCTTGCTTTGTGTTTTGGGCTTTGTATATAACTGAAAAAAGTCTTAGATTTTCTTGCTCTTGAACTTTCATTAAGGTCATTTTGTGGTTTGAGTGCAAACTCACCCTTTTAGGCCTTGTTTTGGCCTATTTGGTGTCTTTACTTTGAGCCTTATTTGCCTTGTTGTTTTGGGTCCTTTCGCCACTGAAAACTAGTGGGTTTTAGTGGTAAATAAGGTGGTTTGAAGTCTTGTATAGGGGAGGGACACCCCTCTCCCCTTTGTCCCTCTTTTGCCTTTGTCTTTGGCTTAAAAGGGAACATGTATGCTTGCTTGTTTTTGGCACCATTTCAGAGCTTTTTTGGGTGTTTTGGATCATATTTCATCTCTGTCCAAAAGTGATTTTATGGTCCTTAGCATACTTGCTATACTTGCTTTGTAATCCTCCATTTTCCCTAGAAATGTGTCATATGTTTAGCCTTGCATATCTTCATGTTTAGGCTTAGCTAATTGAAGTCTTTAGTCATGATTTGACATGTTTAAGGGCTGTGAGCCACTGATTTTGCCATGTTTGGTGTGCTTGATGTGGTTGCTTAGTGTTTTGGCTTGTAAACCTTGAGCATATTAGCCTCTAACATGCTTAGCTTGGACCATCCTCATGATTTGGCATCATTTAGGATCATATTTCAGTCCATAAATCATGTTTGTATGTTTCCATACTTGACCTATTTCATGCTTTAAGGATGTGCTCCTTTATGCCTAGGAATATGCCTTATGCATGCTTGTATGTTTAGGGTATTTTGGGGCTGCCATATCAAGATATGTGTGTGTATTTTTGCATGCTAAGGATCTGTTTTTGGTGGCCTAATACATGCCATGAATGGTCATGCTAGTAGGTAGTGGAATGCTCCGCTTTGTGCCTTAAACTTGGGCCTCTTTGGTTCGCATGTTAGCATAAACCATTATCCACCCTTTTGAGCACTTTTGCCACTGTTTTGGGGTGGATTGAGATTTGCCCCATATGGTCTAAGTCCACCATTGCATGCTTGCCTCATGTTTGTTGCTTAATCGATTCATTAAGTGTTGTAATATGATGGCCCTATTGCTTGGGATGTCTATTCGCATCACATTTGCATCTCATATGTCTAAGCACCATACACTTGCCATGATAAGTTGCATTACATTTGATATGCCTTGCATCTTAGTCCCATGTTGCATAACTTGAGTCATGTTGCATACTTTGCATTACATTGTTTGGTTTGGGGTGTCAAACCAAACTCGAGGGGTGAGGGGTGTTTGTACTTCAAGTGGCAAAACACACCTCAATTCTCATATCACTAAGGCCCTTGACCTTGACATGATAGGGTCTTGGTTCTCATTTGTGTGTTGCATGCATATTTACATTGAATTGCCATCTTGGTCCCTTAGGCCATCATGCATCAAGATGCATAATTGATGGCCCAAGGACCAAGGGTCATGCTTCCTTGAGTCCTATACATGATAGGGAGCATTGGCCATGCTTACATATGCTCAAAATTCCACCATGCACTGTCTGTCTGCTGTTGCTGTCAAAACTGTCCTCTGCAGGAATTCTCTGCCGACCGGCAGTATATAGTGCCGGCCGGCACTATATTCATGGTCGATAATCTCCTAAGCAGCCGATGGAAATTGTGAGTGGCCGGTGGGCATTTCCTCCAGCCGGTGGTATACAGCAGCATGCAAGGAAGGCATTCTGGGACTTTGGCAATTTTTGGAGAGACAGGGCAGTAAAAACAGAGGCAGCAGTGCCATGGCACGGGTTTCCGGGCAAGTCGGATTCGAGCATGCATCATTCACGCATCCCGAGGCGGGCGGCTGTGGCCACCTTTCTTTTTGTATTTAATTTATTAATTAGATTAGAGGTTTTGTAATAATCAATTCCGTATTATTTATTCGGCCTGTATATTCTTTTGGTCCCTCCGTGCGAGGGCGAACTTGTAATAAGCGTGTGTGAGTGGTGTATATGTCTTCCAATCCCCACTTCTTTCTTCCCTTTTATTTACCCGCTTATGATGGTAGATTAGGGCACGTTTATTTTTTAGCATACCTTATGCAATGCATGCGTGCATCCATTCATTTGTTTTACATACACCGGGCTCGGTACATCATACAAACCGCATTGTATTTCCAATTTCCAAATTGAATACGTGCACCGAATGATTGCATTTCACATGCCATTTTAGGGTTAGCCGAGCCTATCCTAATCACATTCTGTGTGCGATGCATTAGTCACTTAACATAAACTAGGGCATGCATGTTTGCTAACTAGTTCATTGTTTTGGCACGGAGTACGATGTAAGTGTTTATGCTTTAGCATATCGCATGCGTGTGAATGTTAACGTAACAGCATGATTACCATGTGGCTAAATGTTTATATGAGATAAACTGTTTGAATGCCTGTGGGTGGAGGTTGGATTGCTTGAGTTGGAAAAACTCATTGAAATCCGTGTTTTAGCCTACTTGCGAGTAGCAAATTTCAAAACGTTTCAAAACGAACGGATATGCAATGCTTATTTCCAAATTAGGCAATCTAGTCTATACTTGTTTGCTGCGCGCATAACATAGTAATTCTAGGCTAATAAGTGGTATAAGAACACATAACGTTTTCAAAATCGGATATCATGGTTAGTAGAGGCCGGTCTTCGGACCGGGCGAAAGGGGGTGCTCATAGCTGACCTTCCCCGATCGTACCCAAGCTCCCGAGCCAAGACATTTGGTGATGACGGACACGTGGCCTTCAGCACCGAGTCAGGGTTTCCTAAATTTCCCATTTTAAAAAAATATTTAGGTGGCGACTCTGTATCTGGCAAAGCAGTCCATGTTTGGTACTTCTTTTCAAAAATCTATTTTTCTCAAAACGATTTGCCGGATTTGGACTCTTTGTTTCAGATTAAGAACCGCGACAATTTGAGTCCGAACTGTAGTAGACCCGCAAAAAACGAACGGAACGGGACCTAACCCTCCCGGGGCATTCGGGGACGTCTACAGTTTCTGGCGACTCCGCTGGGGAGTTTAGAGAGCTTGACTCGAACTCGTGATATCCTGTTTTGATTTCATTTATGTGTCTCTTTGCATTGCATGTGCATTGGTGCGCCTAGGACACCGTGTTTGCCATCTGCCATTCCTGAATGGTTTGCCGGAGGCTTGTCTTGTCAAGGCATGACCATAAGGCTGACTGGTTATGGGCTCTGACAGCATGGGAACACAAACCCCGGTTTTACCGGGGCACCCTTTTCGACCATTCGACCTAGTGCATATTCGGAATCCATAGGGACCATTCCAAACTAGGACAGGTTGCTTACCGATCATAGGTTGTTTGAAACCGCTGCGTGCGTAGTGAAACCCTAGCTCCTGACAAAATAGGACAGGGAAACCCTACCCCAACATAGGGGTGTATTGGCTCTCATTTACTTGCTATGTGCTTTTAGAGTGTATCTCTACAGGGAATGCATATACCAGTTTGCGAGTCTGGGTATCCGGCCTGCGGGCACCAGTATCAGTATTTTGAGAATCAGTTATATCTGCGGGTATCAGATTCAGATTTGGGGCAATGATTTCGGGGAACAGTGATCAGTAATAGAATACAGTCGTTCAGCTTTGCTCGTATCCGTTCCAGTGAAGTTGAGCTGAGATGCTGTCTGTTTTCTCTTTTGCTAGGTAGTCTTGGAATCATAGCTTCAGAAGGCTCCACTATCCCCCGGGTACATTGGATTTGTGTTGACAGACTTTGTCAGGTCAGAGACTCAGTTCAAAGGTAATCAAGGCCAGAGAAGGCCAGTCAGGCACAGACCACCAGTACAACAGCTACCGGATCAGTGATCTTTGAGCGGTCAGGTTGAGATTTCCAAGCCTACTACAGACACAGATATATCAGTTGCTCAGTTAGATCAGGACAATATGTCGAGTCTGGAAGAGATGGTGCGCCAACTCCAGGATAGTATGAAAGCCATGCAGCAAGACGCTGTCTGTCAAGCAGAATTCACCAAGCAACAAGCTGTGGTCATAGCCCAACAGGCAGAGACAATTGCCAGGTTAGAGCAGCAAACGGGAGTATCTACTTCACACCAAGCTCCTCCCCCACCAAGAGTCCCAATACCCGGGGAGGCGGCGAATGTTCAAAATGTCCAGGAGGATACAGATATCCCAATGGGGCCGGCTCCGCCCCCGATTCTACCTCAACTATCCAAGGCACCCACTCCTATCAATCAACCGAATTCCCCTTTTGCGCTCGAGGTGGACCCCACAGCACTAAAGGTGAGTAAACTGGAAAAACTATTCAAGAAGTCTCAAGGAGCTCAATCCATTCCGGACATTGAGGACGGGTATACCGACGCAGCTGTGACGCTGCCGGACAAATTTCAGATGCCACAAATCGACCGCTTTGATGGATCTGGTGATCCCATAGTGCACCTGCGGCTGTTTTCAGATATTCTAAGGCCGATGGGCCTCACCAGACTACAAAAGCTTTCTTTATTCGGCCGGACCCTGTCGGGTGTAGCAGCCATTTGGTATGCAAAACTGGAAGACGATGTTAAGAGGAATTGGGAGGAGATGGCCGAGGCCTTCGTTGCACAGTACTCCTATAACACGCAAATCGAGATTACAACCCGTGATCTCGAGACGACTAGGCAGGAGCCAAAGGAGAGTTTCTCCGATTTTGTAACTCGGTGGAGGGCCAAGGCCTCAATGATGACCATTAGGCCGACTGACAAAGATCAAATACGGATGGTTGTGTGCAACCTCCAACCCAAGCTTATGCAGAAGATGATCGTTCTCCCTTTCCCTACCTTTTCAGATCTACATGAGATGGGGGTACAGATTGAGGATGCCTTGAAGCAGGGCCTGATTGACAATTACAGAGAGCAGCCCAGGAGGGCGTTTACCCGCAGTTCGAATGCGACCACCAGCGGTGATGCAGCTGCAAGATCTTCTGAAGTGGGCATGGTCACCACCACTCCTAAAATAGCCACCTCCTTTGCTGGTGCATCCAATCCAAACCCTCGAACTTCAGACTATCTACCCCGAGGCAAGAGGGTTTTCACCCGGCTTTATATGCCTCTGTCTAAAGCTCTAGGGGTCCTACTCAGGAAAGGACATCTGAAACCATTAGAGCAACGGCCTCTATCCGATCCTCTCCCTCCAAAGCATGACCAGACTAAGTACTGTGCTTTTCATCAACAAACCGGTCATGACACCGACAGTTGCGTTCGTCTCCGCCACGAGATACAAAATTTGATTGACAACGGGATCATCCCCGCACCAGGTCCTACAAAGTCTATCGACACTTGATCAGAGAACTTGTGGGGGATAATGTGATGTGATCGGGGGATGAACCACCTGCGGGCAGCACTCAGTTTACTCCAGATGTGGTGTTTGGCATGCATTGTTTTGAGCGTTTGCGAATGCTAATTTTGTACTTTCTGACTTGGGTATTGGGTCAGTCTCTTCATTTTGTATTGAGTCAGTCTTTTCATACTTAGTCAGTCGGGTTTGTCTTGTTGTATCGAGTCAGTCATGTTGTACAAAGGTCGGGTGATTCTGGGGGTGTTACCTCGGGCATCACCATTTTGTTTTGCATTTGTCTTTCCATTTTGTTTTGAGTCTGTTTCTGCCAGGGAGCCAGTTGCGCCAACAGATTTTGAATGGAACAGCAGTGATTTTCACACTCTTGTGTTTGCTTCTGCCGTGTGCCAGTTGTGCCAGAAATTCTAAATGAGATGGCAGTATTTGACTAAGAACTCTGTCTTTTCTGTGCCTTGAAGTCATTGCATTGACCTAAGTTTTTCAAAACTTTTTCAAACACTGTGGTGAAAACGAAGAGGAAGGAATTCCTCGGGATTTGTAAAAAATTGATCAACTGAGAGAAAGAGAGGCATGCTAAGCCCTTAATGAATGAAATCATGCTTGTTAACATGAGTACTGAGAAGGACCCTAGCTTTGATCCAGATTGGTTCTACACTGTCTTCAGCGCGAGCGATTTGTCGCTTTCTTAAAAACTTTCAAAAAATGTTTTGTGCGGTCCTGCGAAGACCTGTGTGGAATCGCTCTTGAGATTGTGCAGCCTAGGATCGCTCTCAGCCTTGAGACTCGACCCCTTACTTTCAAACCTTGAACTTAGATTCAGAATGTTCAGAGGTCAATCATGATGTGAGGCCTGTGTGGCCCAATTTGAAGCAGCCCTCGAACAAGAGGCAAGAAAGTCAGATCAAGAAGATCAGATGTCACCAAAAGAAGCTTGTAAAGCTAGATCAGAAGCACCCCTGGAACTAGGGGCAAAGAATTTCAAATGTGCTCGAAGAGCCGAAGATGGATCATTCTACAAATCAAAGAAAGTCAGCAAGAATGCCAAGTCCGAGAAGGGAAGAAAGAAGAAAGTATTGCTGAAGAGCAACAGAGTTCCTATCCACAACACTAGGGGCAATTCAGCCCCCATTGGATGGACTTCTACATCGTCAGTAAACAGCAGCCATTCTCCTGGATTCAGATGACTTCAGGATTTCAAAACCATTTGACATGGACAAAGCTACACTTTTACCCTTGAGAGGCTCGCTGGGCCGAAAACCCGGAAGGGCGACCCAGGCAAAAGTTAGAGCAAGAAAAAGAAGAAAAAGAAAAAAAGAAAAATGCAAAGAATGAAAAAAAAAAAAGAAAAGATGAAAAAGAAAAGAAATGGAAAGAATTGAAAAGAAAAGAAGAACAAAGCTCGCAAGGTCGAAAACCCGCAACGGGCGCCTTGGCAAAAGTTAGAGCCTAAAAAGGAGAGGTTAAATACCCGAGTGTACCTTACCCCCGAACTACGTAAGGCTTGATTCCCATCTTTGGGATACGTAGGCAACTTCATTTTGAAGTCCAGCCGTAAAACATTTCAAATTCGACTGTGTCCATGTAATGGTTTTGACCGTCCTTGCCTTCTCTGTATCCAAGAGTTTGGTCGCAATCATCGCTCTGAGGATTGACTACAATGCGCTGCGGTGCCATTTAAACAAGGGGCAACTTTCCATTGCCATTCAATGCGCTGCGGTGCCGTCCAAACAAGGGGCAACTTTCCGTTGCCATGAAGTGTCCTTCAGACAAGGGGCAATTTTCAATTGCTATGGGTCCGAGGTTGTGCATCTCAAGAGTTGGTTCCGTGCTTGTTAAGCATTGGCCGTTTGCAAAATAGTTTTTGAGAATTTTTACTGAGGCTGACTATTCTCTCGAAAATTATTCCATTTTTCCAAAAAACTGGACCATTTCTTGGACCCAAAAAAAGGAAAATTTTCAGTGCTCACAACCTAACTTGCATGATTTTCAAAATCAAAAAGTTGAATATGCATGTTAATCTAACTCTCATATTGGTCAAAATTGTTTTAGTAGAAAAACCAAAACAAAAAAAAAATGGTCAAAATGATGAACTAGGGGCACAGTTGAGTCAGGTGTTCTGTCTTTTCCCCTTTGTCAAAATACTTGCCAGAAAAGGGCACCACTGAAGCTAACCGTAAAGGGCTGAAAGCTCTCTCATCCTCCAAGCAACGAGGTATCAAGCCAAGTGCGAAGCACGAACTGGAATGGGACAGGATATTCCACTCCCTTATCTGGACAGATTTGATCACGTCCAAACTCCCCAGCAGAGCATCGTCAACCGATGTTAGCTGCAGATTTGCTACACACCCAATTGTAGCGCAGCCCCTCTGTGGGAGAAACTCACTAGCTGCGTGCAGAAGAAGAAGAATCTAGCGGAATGCTAGGGGCAAAAGCCCACAACTTTCTGTTTATCCATCAACCACCCAGGGAAGGGATTGAAAATGAGAGATTGAAGAATAGAGAGATGTGCGCTGAGAGAAAAAGCGAGAAAAGGGTTTTGAGAGAAAAACCGAGCTTGAGGGCCGAGTGATGTGAGAATCACAAATGAGGAAGGGTGGGAAATAATACCCGATAAAACAGGCTCCCTGTGCGCATTTGAGTCTTTCGTTGCATTTTGTTTGTCTCGATTCTTGTTTTGAGTCGTTTCAAGTGTCAATAGATGTGTTTAGGTTGTTTACCTTTATTTTCCATTGTCGTGTAGTCTTTGCTGTGTTCAGTTGTAGGCTCAATACCCGGTCGAGAACTCATTTTCTCAATTTCAAAAATGATTTGTTGTGTGCTCAGAGTGCTGTGCCATTCTCCACATTTGTGCAAAAAAGGAATTTGTTCTTTCGAAAACTGCAGGGTTCACCCCCGACAAGTGTGAGCAGTAAAACAAGGACCTATCTGAAGCTATGTGGGTTCCAGACTGCAAAGCAAAAGAAAAGAGGGAAAATCGAAGCATCTGAGTGTGTTTCACCTTCAGTGGATTCTGAGATTGTATTCCGGATGTACCTCTTCAGACCTTGTCAGTGTTCCGAAGAATGAGCGTGCCTCTATTCCAAGTGTAAGCCTGCTTCAAGTCAGAATGGCAATTAAAGCAGCAGCAGATGTTATCTCTCTCTAATATGAACAGGGTGTGCCCGTTTTTGAGCTGAATATATTGTGACCCCTCCGTGAGGTAAATCGGAGGTTATGTTTGAATTGGTCTTGTTAAGGCTTGTATTCTCTTACTCGGCATTTTGTTTCAAATATGCGTTGTCAAGTACATTCCAATTGCATTGTTATGCACCCACTTCACTAGCATTGTTATGCTCATTCGTTGCATTGAGTATGCACATCTATCTAGCATTGTTATGCTCACTACTTGCATTGTTATGCACCTTTTCACTTGCAATTGTCATTCTTTCTCCTCGCGCGTGCGCCGAGTTAGACCTCCTCTGGTTTAGAGCATTTGGGATACGTTCCAATGCTTATACCTTTCTGAAACACCGGGATACGTCCCTATGTTTCTCTTTCCGTGCGGAATACCGGGATACGTCCCCATGTTTCTCTTTCCTTGCGGAACATCGGGATACGTCCCTAATCTTTGGGATACGTCCCTAATCTTTGGGATACGTCCCTAAACACTGGGATACGTCCCTAATTTCTGGGATACGTCCCTAATCTTTGGGATACGTCCTTAAACACCGGGATACGTCCCCAACCACCGGGATACGTCCCTACGTTTCTCTTCCTTCCGAAACACTGGGATACGTCCCTACGTTTCTATTTCTTTTCGAAACACCGGGATACGTCCCTATGTTTCTTCTCTTTTTCCGAAACACCGGGATACGTCCCTATGTTTCCTCCTCTCTTTCCGAAACACCGGGATACGTCCCTATGTTTCTTCTCTTTTTCCGAAACACCGGGATACGTCCCTATGTTTCTCTCTTCTTTCTGAAACACCGGGATACGTCCCTATGTTTCTCCTTCCTTTCTAATCTTTGGGATACGTCCCTAAACACTGGGATACGTCCCTAATTTCTGGGATACGTCCCTAATCTTTGGGATACGTCCCTAAACACCGGGATGCGTCCCCAACCACCGGGATACGTCCCTATGAAACACCGGGATACGTCCCTATGTTTCCTCCTCTCTTTCCGAAACACCGGGATACGTCCCTATGTTTCTTCTCTTTTTCCGAAACACCAGGATACGTCCCTATGTTTCCTCCTCTCTTTCCGAAACACCGGGATACGTCCCTATGTTTCTTCTCTTTTTCTGAAACACCGGGATACGTCCCTATGTTTCCTCCTCTCTTTCCGAAACACCGGGATACGTCCCTATGTTTCTTCTCTTTTTCCGAAACACCGGGATACGTCCCTATGTTTCCTCCTCTCTTTTCGAAACACCGGGATACGTCCCTATGTTTCTTCTCTTTTTCCGAAACACCGGGATACGTCCCTATGTTTCTTCTCTCTTTCCGAAACACCAGGATACGTCCCTATGTTTCTTCTCTTTTTCCGAAACACCGGGATACGTCCCTATGTTTCCTCCTCTCTTTCCGAAACACCGGGATACGTCCCTATGTTTCTTCTCTTTTTCCGAAACACCAGGATACGTCCCTATGTTCCTCTCTTCTTTCTGAAACACCGGGATACGTCCCTATGTTTCTCCTTCCTTTCCAACCACCGGGATACGTCCCTAAGCTTCTCCCTCTTTGGTTAAGAGCATTTGGAATACGTTCCAATGCTTATACCTTCCGGAACACTGGGATACGTCCCTATGTTTCTTTGCATGATCGTAAGTTATGCTCGGCTTTGTGCATTGTTGTTGCATTTTGCCCCTGCCTTCAGGCGCATATCTTTATCTGTAGCTTGTATGCTTTGTCTAAGTCTTCGGCCTTGTCAAAAAATGGGTCGTCTCTGGGCTTTGACAATCACTCCCGTCATTGTTATGACTTTCGAGTTCTGTCAAAGAGGGGCAACTGTAGACACCCCATTTTTGACCGTCCTCCAGACTTGGACGTCACCGTTTGAACACTCGGTGATTATCCATGTTTGTGTTCGTCTCGAGTTCCCGGAGGTCTCGGCTACGCGCCTTGCCTCAGGATCTCCCGACTCGACTGTTTTGTGTTTGGTTTTGCACCAAACACTTGTGTTTTGCTTTTGAGGGGCAGGGAATGGCTTGTGAGACATCCCCACCCATCACCGGCCGCATATGTGTATCGCCGGCACTGTTTAGTTAGAATATTTGGCCGGTCGGCGCTATATGTTGACGACCGGCACTTTTTTGTGCCGGTGATTTCTTTGGCTGGCCGGCGTACACCCTTTGCACCCCTGAGGCATGGTGCATGCCAACTGTGCCAGCTGGAATGCACCATCACTCATCCCCGTGCACAGGAGTGACCACTTTGCACCTTTGCACCCCTAAAGCTTCTAGAAGCTTGCACCTTTGGCCAAGCTTCTTGGAGAAGCTTGGCCAGCTGTCTTAGCTTCTCCAAGAAGCCAAGACCCCTTTGCACCTCTTGCCCCTTTTCCTTTGCTTCGCCATTAAGTCTTTTGGCTTGGTCTTGGCCTATAAAAACACCACCTCTCTTCCTTTGAGAGGGGTTAGCCATTTTTGATCAAAAACCAGAGCTTGTGTATCTATATATCTGCCATATATCTCTCTCTCTCTACATTTTCCCTCTCTCTCCTCTTGTGTGTGTGTTTTTAGGCCTAAAAGTGTGGTTTTACCTTACTTTTGCACCAATACACACACCATTACACCCTAGTTCGAGATTGAGGGACTTGGAGGGTCATTTGTCGAGTTTTTGGACTGGTTTTGATCAATAGAGGAGGGCTGCACCACCTGTTCTTCAAGTGTTCTTCAAGGGTGAGCATGTTACTTTAGATTCCCCATTTTTGTAACAAGTTTTTACCTATCTTGCTTTGTGTTTTGGGCTTTGTATATAACTGAAAAAAGTCTTAGATTTTCTTGCTCTTGAACTTTCATTAAGGTCATTTTGTGGTTTGAGTGCAAACTCACCCTTTTAGGCCTTGTTTTGGCCTATTTGGTGTCTTTACTTTGAGCCTTATTTGCCTTGTTGTTTTGGGTCCTTTCGCCACTGAAAACCAGTGGGTTTTAGTGGTAAATAAGGTGGTTTGAAGTCTTGTATAGGGGAGGGACACCCCTCTCCCCTTTGTCCCTCTTTTGCCTTTGTCTTTGGCTTAAAAGGGAACATGTATGCTTGCTTGTTTTTGGCACCATTTCAGAGCTTTTTTGGGTGTTTTGGATCATATTTCATCTCTGTCCAAAAGTGATTTTATGGTCCTTAGCATGCTTGCTATACTTGCTTTGTAATCCTCCATTTTCCCTAGAAATGTGTCATATGTTTAGCCTTGCATATCTTCATGTTTAGGCTTAGCTAATTGAAGTCTTTAGTCATGATTTGACATGTTTAAGGGCTGTGAGCCACTGATTTTGCCATGTTTGGTGTGCTTGATGTGGTTGCTTAGTGTTTTGGCTTGTAAACCTTGAGCATATTAGCCTCTAACATGCTTAGCTTGGACCATCCTCATGATTTGGCATCATTTAGGATCATATTTCAGTCCATAAATCATGTTTGTATGTTTCCATACTTGACCTATTTCATGCTTTAAGGATGTGCTCCTTTATGCCTAGGAATATGCCTTATGCATGCTTGTATGTTTAGGGTATTTTGGGGCTGCCATATCAAGATATGTGTGTGTATTTTTGCATGCTAAGGATCTGTTTTTGGTGGCCTAATACATGCCATGAATGGTCATGCTAGTAGGTAGTGGAATGCTCCGCTTTGTGCCTTAAACTTGGGCCTCTTTGGTTCGCATGTTAGCATAAACCATTATCCACCCTTTTGAGCACTTTTGCCACTGTTTTGGGGTGGATTGAGATTTGCCCCATATGGTCTAAGTCCACCATTGCATGCTTGCCTCATGTTTGTTGCTTAATCGATTCATTAAGTGTTGTAATATGATGGCCCTATTGCTTGGGATGTCTATTCGCATCACATTTGCATCTCATATGTCTAAGCACCATACACTTGCCATGATAAGTTGCATTACATTTGGTATGCCTTGCATCTTAGTCCCATGTTGCATAACTTGAGTCATGTTGCATACTTTGCATTACATTGTTTGGTTTGGGGTGTCAAACCAAACTCGAGGGGTGAGGGGTGTTTGTACTTCAAGTGGCAAAACACACCTCAATTCTCATATCACTAAGGCCCTTGACCTTGACATGATAGGGTCTTGGTTCTCATCTTGTGTGTTGCATGCATATTTATATTGAATTGCCATCTTGGTCCCTTAGGCCATCATGCATCAAGATGCATAATTGATGGCCCAAGGACCAAGGGTCATGCTTCCTTGAGTCCTATACATGATAGGGAGCATTGGCCATGCTTACATATGCTCAAAATTCCACCATGCACTGTCTGTCTGCTGTTGCTGTCAAAACTGTCCTCTGCAGGAATTCTCTGCCGACCGGCAGTATATAGTGCCGGCCGGCACTATATTCATGGTCGATAATCTCCTAAGCAGCCGATGGAAATTGTGAGTGGCCGGTGGGCATTTCCTCCAGCCGGTGGTATACAGCAGCATGCAAGGAAGGCATTCTGGGACTTTGGCAATTTTTTGAGAGACAGGGCAGTAAAAACAGAGGCAGCAGTGCCATGGCACGGGTTTTCGGGCAAGTCAGATTCGAGCATGCATCATTCACGCATCCCGAGGCGGGCGGCTGTGGCCACCTTTCTTTTTGTATTTAATTTATTAATTAGATTAGAGGTTTTGTAATAATCAATTCCGTATTATTTATTCGGCCTGTATATTCTTTTGGTCCCTCCGTGCGAGGGCGAACTTGTAATAAGCGTGTGTGAGTGGTGTGTATGTCTTCCAATCCCCACTTCTTTCTTCCCTTTTATTTACCCGCTTATGATGGTAGATTAGGGCACGTTTATTTTTTAGCATACCTTATGCAATGCATGCGTGCATCCATTCATTTGTTTTACATACACCGGGCTCGGTACATCATACAAACCGCATTGTATTTCCAATTTCCAAATTGAATACGTGCACCGAATGATTGCATTTCACATGCCATTTTAGGGTTAGCCGAGCCTATCCTAATCACATTCTGTGTGCGATGCATTAGTCACTTAACATAAACTAGGGCATGCATGTTTGCTAACTAGTTCATTGTTTTGGCACGGAGTACGATGTAAGTGTTTATGCTTTAGCATATCGCATGCGTGTGAATGTTAACGTAACAGAATGATTACCATGTGGCTAAATGTTTATATGAGATAAACTGTTTGAATGCCTGTGGGTGGAGGTTGGATTGCTTGAGTTGGAAAAACTCGTTGAAATCCGTGTTTTAGCCTACTTACGAGTAGCAAATTTCAAAACGTTTCAAAACGAACGGATATGCAATGCTTATTTCCAAATTAGGCAATCTAGTCTATACTTGTTTGTTGCGTGCATAACATAGTAATTCTAGGCTAATAAGTGGTATAAGAACACATAACATTTTCAAAATCGGATATCATGGTTAGTAGAGGCCGGTCTTCGGACCGGGCGAAAGGGGGTGCTCATAGCTGACCTTCCCCGATCGTACCCAAGCTCCCGAGCCAAGACATTTGGTGATGACGGACACGTGGCCTTCAGCACCGAGTCAGGGTTTCCTAAATTTCCCATTTTAAAAAAATATTTAGGTGGCGACTCTGTATCTGGCAAAGCAGTCCATGTTTGGTACTTCTTTTCAAAAATCTATTTTTCTCAAAACGATTTGCCGGATTTAGACTCTTTGGTTCAGATTAAGAACTGCGACAATTTGAGTCCGAACTGTAGTAGACCCGCAAAAAACGAACGGAACGGGACCTAACCCTCCCGGGGCGTTCGAGGACGTCTACAGCTGCGTGTTCACTTCAAGGGTTTGGGCTACGTGTTCAACTTTCAAAAACAGTGGGCTGCGTGTTCACTTCAAGGGTTTGGGCTGCGTGTTCAACTTTCAAAAACAATGGGCTGCGTGTTCACTTCAAGAGTTTGGGTTGTGTGTTCAGATTCCAAAAAACTATGGGCTGCGTGTTCATAATCAAGAGTTTGGGCTACGTGTTCAGATTTCAGAAAACTGTGGGCTGTGTGTTCACGACAAAAGTTTGAGCTGTGTGTTCAGAAATTCAGGTGCTTGAGCTGTGTGTTCAAAATGCAAACAGAATACCATGTTATAGACTAAGCGTTCAGAATAAGTTGTGTGCCAAAGTGGACCGAATGGCGTGTGAATGTGTTCAGAATGAGCAGATGAACATATATAGCGAAAGCGGGAAATGCACAGAAAACGCAGAATATATTGCAGAAAATGTAAAAATAAAGTACGTACCTCTCGTGCCTGGTGAGAGATGTGGGACTCTGGTTCCCGTAACAGCAGATCTGCGGGCGCCCGGCGATCAAAATCCGTAAAATGGTAGAAAGTACTCACGGGAAGGATGTGCTCCGGAGGGTCGTACCTCTCGGGATCAAAGGGGCGGATCCTCAGGGGCAATGACATGATGTCCGGCTCACCCTCGGCACCTGGAGGACCTCCGCCATGAGGAAGATGACTCGTCATTTCGAGAAATCTGCAAAAAGGAGCAAAATGAGCCAAAATTGGAAAAAGTCAACAAAAGTCAACTCCCAAGAAAATGTTCCAAATGTCGAGACAAACTTACCTCAAGTGGTGAAAATGGAGAAAGAAGCTCCGAAATCAAATTTTAATCGGTCCAAAGTGAGGAAAACTGAAAGATTTCGCGAAACAACTTTGCGTGGGGCATTCGAAACGCGTATAGAGCGTAGATCTGAGAGAGAAAATGGTCTAGGAAGGGAGGAGAGCTGATTTCGGCCTTAAGGTTGTGAGAAATAGTGCTTGGGACATGTGCATTTAAAGAAACAAGCGTAAAAAGACAAAACTGCCCCGGATTTGGACAGGTGGTCGACCGACCACCTTTTCGGGTAGGCCGACCACCCCCTTGCATCAAACCTGGTCGGTGGCACTCTAGGGTGGTCGGTGGCCCTCCTGGGTGGTCTCCACTGCCTCTTTGTTCTCCCTGCAAATTTTGGTGATGATCGGAGTCCCCGGCTCTCGAGAAAGTACAAGGAAAGTGCACTTTTCGGCGCGAAATCCTTTCGCGGGAACTTCAAATCCAACCTTCGATGTGTGGTTCGTCGTTAATCGCCAAGAGCAAGGTGTATCCTTTTTGAGTACGTTGCGCCCCCTCCGAGAGGTAAACCAGAGGTCACATTTGAGTTGCCCTCATCGAGGCTTACATTTCTTTGCTCGATGTTTTGTTTCAAATACGCTTTTAAAGTTGCATTTATCCTGCGTTGTTGTGCACGTCACTGGCATCATTATATGCATCACTTGCATTGTTACGCACGTTTCATTGGTATTGTCATGCCCTCCATGCTTAACTTGCATCGTCGCGCGCGTTTCTCTCGCATTGCGATGCACTTTTCCATCGGCTCCATGTTTGTCTGCGTTCGATATAGCGTTGAACATATGTTGCTAACTATGTTATGCTTGTTAAGTTTCTTTCTTTTGTAGGCACGATATTGTATGTATGGTTCATTTGAAGCTGGCGCGACCAGACGAGCCGCACAGGTATTGTATCTTCTCCGTGTGAGACGTAGCGAGAATTGTAATTTTCTTACATCCTTACTGCATGAAATGTAGTTTTGCTTTGCATTCTTGCTTAAAACTGTTGCATTTATTGTGAATATTTGCTTCATTACAGCGTGCTTTGCATGATCATAAGTTATGTTCAGCTTTGTGCATGTCTTTTGCATTTTGCCCCTGCCTGCAGGCACATCTCTTTGTTTATCTCGCCTGTTTGTCTAAGTCTTCGGCCTTGTCAAAAATGGGTCGTCTCTGGGCTTTGACATTCACTCCCGTCACGTATGACTTCCGAGTTCTGTCAAAGAGGGGCAACTGTAGACACCCCATTTTTGACAGACCTTAAGACTCAGACGTTATCGATTGAGTGCTCGGTGATTGTGCATGTTGTGCTCGTTCTGAGGTTTTGGAGTCTCGGCTGTGAGCCTTGCCTCCGAACTTCGGGACTCTCTTGTGTGCTTTGCCTCGGTTTGCGAACCAGGTTCTGTTTTCTCCTCCCGAAGGGAGGGAGAGGTCTCATAGACCATCTCTCAATGGCCGTAGGTTATGTTTCGTGGTCGTAGATCACTGTTCCCGTTTGGAGACCAGTTTCTGATTTTCAGAGCCGTCAGCCGTGCGCCTCGGTTCGGGACCGCTTAACTTTCTCCGTTTGCTCTGTTTTTTGGCACACACCTTGTTTCCTCTCTCTAGAGGGACACTGTGGCCCGGGAGACCACCTTCGTGGTCGCACGCCACTTCCGATGCTTAACAGTCAGTTTTCGGGGCACCCGGCTGCGCGTTTTGGCCCCCGAACCCTCGTTTTGCATCCGTCTTGGTTCATTTTTGGTATGGACCCTATTTTCATTGTTTGGAAGGTGGTACAAGGGTGGGAGACCACCTTTTCTCTTGGAGACCACCTCTTCTCCCGCCGGCCAATTTTCTTGTCAGGAAGCTGGTCTCCTTGGTTTTTGAGCCAATTTTGCAGGTCTCCCACTACACCACTAGCTTGCTTTTAACTTGGAGACCACCCTAGGAGCAGGCCGACCACCTGAACTAGTCAGCCAGCTTTCTCCTTTTTTTGTCTCACTGAGTTGGTGCCAGCTGTGCCAGCTGGAAGCCACAGATTGCATCCTCCATACACGTGTATGGAGGATGTTTAACCTTGGTTTTAAGCTTCTTGGAGAAGCTTTGGACCTTTGGCTCTATAAAGGAAGGCCTCTCCTTCCTTTGCAAGGGTTGAGAAGTTGGCTGGAGCATACACACATATATCTCTCCTTGTCTCTATACTTTAGCCTCCAAAAGAGCCTTGATCTTGGCCCTTTACACACCACCTCACAACCACACACTTCTACCATCACTCTAAGGTCCTTGGAGCTGGTTTTCAGAGGTTGAAGGTGTGCTATTTTGGTCCAGAAGTTGCTGGTCCCTTTGGCTACAAGGGTAACACCCTCTTTCCCTTTTCTTAGCATTGTTTTGCTTCATCTTTTAGCTATACTTGCAAGCCTTTTTGAGCTTTGTCATCAACTAAAAAAAGTCTTATTTTGAGCTTCTTAACATGTTTGTTTAAGACATTTTTTCTGTTGGGGGTCATCTACCCACTTGCATGCTTCATTTCCCTTTGTTTTGAGCCATGCATTAGGGCCTTTGTGTTAAGCTTTGTTGGCCCTTTTGACCACTGAAATCCAGAAGATTTTTAGTGGTTGTTATTTGTTTTTGAGAGCCAAAATCAGAGAGGGGTGGCCCTCTCACCCCTTGTCTCATTTTCTAGCATATTTGGCCTAACAAGGGAGCCCATGTGTGCATGCTTCCTAGCCTCATTTCAGGCCCTTTTCAGTGAGTTTTAGGGCCTGCATAACCTCTTTCCAGAGGTGGTTTTTTCATATTGGGTGTCCATCTTGCATGTGTAGAACAACCCTCTTCATGGCCTATCAAAGGAGCATCTCATTCTTTCATGCATAGACCATGTTTCAGTGAGTTTTTAGGCTTTATTTGGCATGTCATACCTCTAAATTTTTCTGGTTTAGTGGCCTCTTGAATGCTTAATATACTTGTAGTGTAAACCCTCTTCACTAGCTTGTATTGCATGTTGTTTTGGCCCTTGATTCTAGCACTTTTTGGCCATGCCTTAAACTGATTTTGTGCATGTTTTGGACTGCCTTAGCTCTGTTTTTGTGCCTCATGGTCGAATGATGCATGCTATGCATGGTTGTAGTTCAATATCCATGCCTAGCCTTGAGTTTTGTAGCCTCTTGCATGCTTGAATAGAGGTGTTTGCATGTCTTGGCATCATTGTGCATGTTATTTCAGACCTCATACTTGTGCCATGTTCCCATGTTTTCCACTCCTTAAGTGCATTTGAGTGTTGTGCTTGTTTGCCTCATTTTCGGACCATTGCATGAGCTTCATTTCTATGCATGTTGAGCCATCTTTTTAGGCCATTTTCCCACTGTCTTGGACCTGCCTCTATTTGGGGCTGGTTTTTTCATTTGTGCATTGCTTTGAGTACCTCTAGTGAAACGCACTTCACTAGTTTCAGTATTCGGGCCATCTGGCATGTATTGTGTGACATATTTGCATGATTCGGGACCATTGTGTATCATGTTTCAAAGTTGGAAAATGTGTGTTTGTATGCCATGTTTCATCCCTTGCCATGCTTTGGTAGAGTGGCATTTGATGCCTTAGGTTCGGTCCCTTGCATCAGGCATGTTTGCATGAGTGTTCCTACCTTTCATTCTATCATGTGTACACACTGATTTGGGTGTTGGCTGAGGCTCGCCCATCTTGGTTTAAGTCCATCTTGCATTGTGTATGCCATTCTAGCCATAGCATTGCGCATGCCATGTAGTTCGTTGCATCGAGTATGCCATTTGATATTCGCATTGTGTATGCTAATCATATGTTGTCATATTGTTGCATAAGGTGTCTTGCATCGAGTATGCCATGTAGTTCATAGCATTGTGTATGCTAGTAGCATGTTTGCATGTCATTCTCTACATGTTTGCATCATTTAGTCGCATTGCATTTAGGTTGCATAGTCCGAGTCGCATCGTACATGCCATGTATATTGCATTGTGTTTGGAATAGGATTTAGTCCAAACACAGGAAACGAGGGACGTTTCGTACTCCAAGTGATGAAATGTGCCTTGATTCTCGGTCGCCGACACTCCAGATTACCCATGATGGAGTTTAGGCTTTGTTGTGTTTATATGTGTATTCATTTTACATCGAGTCGTGCAATTTGACTCCTCAGCCATCATGCATTGAGATGCGTGATTGGTGGCAAGAGGATTGAGGACTACACTCCTTAGAGTTTATGCAATGACGGGGAGAGTGGTCATGCATACATATGTTGAAAATACTTTGCCATGCCCCTTTCTTGCTCTCTGTTGTAGCAAACCGGAAACCAGCAGCAAAAACTGGTCAAGCAGCCTTCTGGAGCTTTGTACAGTATTCTGGGACCAGTCGCAAACAGAGGCAAATCGGGCATTGCGATGGATTATCCGGCAAGGCGACTCGAGCATGCATGCATTCCTCATCATTCAAGACCAAGCTGAGGCAGTCCGTTTTATTTAAATTTGCATACTAGCTTATTTATCTTAGTTAATTTGTTAATTAATTAGGGTTATGTTATAATTAGCTGTAATTCGTTATTCATTCGGTTGTGTATTACTTATTTGGACCCTCCGAGGAGGGCAATGTTGTAATAAGTGTGCGTGTGTGTGATGCATGTCTTCCAACCCCACGTCTTTCTCCCTTTTATTTACCAGCTTATGATGGTTAGTTTTAGGGCACGTTTCAATTAGCATACTTATGCTCGCATGTTTGCATCCATTCATCTGTCTTGCATGCACCGGGCTCGGCGCATCATACTAACTGCATTGTATTTCAATTCCAAGTTGAATACATGTTATCTGTTGCATTCCATATGCCATGTTTAGAATAGCCGAGCCTATCTTAGTTGCATTTTGCATGTGTTGCATTAGCCATCTTAACATGAACTAGGATCATGCATTGATTACTAAGTAGTTTCTGTTTTGGCTTGGAGTACTCGATGAGTGTTTATGCTTTAGCATCCTTGCATGCGTGTGAGTGACTGCCATGATAGCATGCTTACCATGAGGCTATTTGCTTATGTGATATAACTGCCTGAATGCCTGTGGGTGAAGGTTGGATTATCTGAATTGGAGCAATTCATTGATTGCGAGTTTTAAGCCCACTAGATAGTGGCAAATCACCATGTTTTCTAAGTCCACTTGAGGGTGGCAAAATCCGCATTTTAGCCTACTTGCGAGTAGCAAACCGCTTTCAAAAACAAACATGAAATGTTTTGTTCCAACTCAGGCGATCCAGTCTATACTTGTATGCTGCACGCATCACATAGTAATTCTAGGCTAATAAACCGAAATAAGGGCACATAATGTTTTCAAAACTTGATATCATGGTTAGTAGAGGCCGATCTTTGATCGGGCGAGCGGGGGTGCTCACGAAGTGACCTTCCCCAATCGTACCCAACTTCCCAAGCCGAGGCAACTTTGGTGATGACAGACACGTGGCCTTAGGCATGAGTCAAGGTTTTCTAAATTCTCCCAAAATAAAATATTTAGGTGGCGACTCTGTATCTGGCAAAGCAGTCCATGTTTGGCACTTCTTTCTAAAATCAATTTTTCAAAACGATTTGCTGAATTTGGACTCTTTGATGATTCATCAGTCTTGCATTGCACTCCGCAAGATTAGATACAGGACCGTGACATTGAGTCCTGAACTGTAGTGAGCCCAATGAACAAAACGGGATTCCCTCCGGGACGTTCGAGGACATCTACACACTGCTTCACTCTTGGCTGGCAGTGCATACCCTTGGCCGACAGGTGGCCGACAACAAGCCTTCATGGCCGGCAGGCCACTGGTGGATTCCTCAGGGTGGTTTTGGTAAGGTGGAGCAAAAACTTCATAAAAACACCCTGCAAACAGAGCCTTTCAAGAGCAATCTGGAAGGCGTTTCGAGGTGGCAATCGAGAGCATGCATCCTTCATCGTTCAAGGCAGAGCTGTGGCAGCCTAATTCACATACCTCACATGCTTAGTTAGTTGCCATAATTAGTTAATTTGTTAATTAATTAAAGTATTGTAATAATTAGTTGTAGCTAGTTATTCAATTTGTGTTGTGTAATAATTAGTCTAATTAGATTATTAGATTAGTTCGTTTAGCTTAACATAGCTAGCTTGTATTATTCATTCGAACCCTCCGTCGAGAGGGCAAATGTTGTAATAAAGGGTGTGTGTGTGTGTGCATGTCTTCCAATCCCCATTTCTTTCTCCCTTTTACTTATCAGCTTTCGATGGTTACTTTAGGGCATGTTTCAGATTAGCACACCTTATGCTTTGCATGCGTGCATCATTCATTCGTCTTGCATGCATCAGGCTCGGCACATCATTCAAACTGCATTGTATTTCAATACCTATTTGAATACATGTATCAATGGTTGCATTCATATGCCATTTTAGATAGCTGAGCCTACTTAGTTGCATTTTTGCATGTGTTGCATTAGGTATTGTTAACATAGCTAGGATCATGCATTGATCTCTTACTAGTTTCCTGTTTTGGCTCGGAGTACACTGTGAGTGTTTATGCTTTAGCATCCTTGCATGTGTGTAAGTGATTGCCATGAGGCTATTTGCTTAAGTGTTTAAATGTATGAATGCCTGTGGGTGGAGGCTCGATTGCCTGAATTGGAACAACTCGATGATTGTGAGTTTTAAGCCCACTTTGCGAAGTGGCAAAATCATGTTTCACAGCCCACTCGAGGGTGGCAAATCTGCGCTTTAGCCTACTTACGAGTAGCACTTTCAAACCATTTTCGAAAAGCAAACATGAGTTGATTTGTTTCAATTTTCGTGGTTGAGTCTATACTTGTATGTTGTACGCATCACGTAGTAAGTTAGCTAAATAACCAGAATAAGAACACATGTATTTTCAAAACAACATATCATGTTTAGTAGAGGTCGATCTTTGATCGGGCGAGCGGGGGTGCTCATTTCAGGACCTTCTCCTCTCGTACCCAAGTTCTCGAGCCGAGGCAACTTTGGTGATGACGGACACGTGGCCTTTGGGCACGAGTCAGGGTTTCCTAAATTTCCCAAAACAAAATATTTAGGTGGCGACTCTGAAATCTGGCAAAGCAGTCCATGTTTGGCGCTTTTTAATTAAAATCGATTTTCCAAAACGATTTGCCGAATTTGGACTCTTTGGTGATTTATTAGTCTTATATTGCACTTTGTGAGATTAGATTCAGAACAATGACAGGAGTCCGAACTATAGTAGCTAGAACCTAATTCGCGCCCTCTCCGAAAGGAGGGTGCGTGGAGCGAGTTCGGGCGGTCTACACCCTCCTCTGGGCAAGTCTGATCATGTCCAAACTGACGTCTGAACCTGAACGGAAAGTAGAATACACAGTGTGTAAGGCCAATCATCTTAATGCCAAGTTGTCGAGTCATGTTGTAGCTCATTTCGGTCAAATTAAGCCAGGGTCAGCGCCAAGCAATGTCAGCAGCAGACCTGTTGCACATCCAATGGCACCACCATCCTTCATTCGGGAAATCCACTAGCTGTTGGCAGGAAAAGTATGCTCAAGCTGAGTATGTTGGGCAAGAGTCCACCACCTTCAGCTTGTCCATTAGCCATATCTGGGGAGGGATGAAAGAAAAGAGAGATTAAATAATGGAGAGATATATGTTGAGGGAAAAGTGAGAAAAGGGTTTTGAGAGAAAAACTGAGCATGAATGTTGAGTAATGTGAGAAACACATATTAGAAAGGGTGGGAAACATTACCTAAAGAAGTGGTGGACTCCCTGCGAATTTGTTTGTCTGTCGCCGATGGAAAGCGTCTAAGCCCATCAAAGTTTCGGCCAATACCAAACCAACACAACTCTTGCCCTCTCTCAAACCTTGGGCCACTTCGACGAGCCGAATGCTAGACCCTCCGAAACTAGGGGCAAGAAGGAAATGAGCTAACATGCACAAACAAAGGACGTGTTGCCGAAAACCCCGCCAAAGAAGATTACCTCCATCGCCAACTTCAGAAAATTAATGAATCAGACTGGGAATATCCAGCTCTCCATTATGAACCAAGGATCGAGCTTCGTGTAAAGTAAGTCCGCACATCCTTCCCAAAGCTTGGATGTGGCCAAAATGGGGCTGAGTTATGATTTCCTCATTGCGCCAGGATTCCATTAGTGCCTCAAATTCTTCGATTGTCGGGCATACCTCTTGTCCCCCAAAGCTAAAGACGTATGTAATCGAGTTCCAACATCTAGTCACGGCATGAAGAAACGGAAAACAAAGTGGAGAACGACTCAACGGGAAAAGTGCATTTATGCCGAAACCCCGGAAGTTCACCTTTTCTGAGCCATCTAAAGTTGTAATCCAATTCGAGAGTTTTTCGGTGAAAAATGGCTCCATTTGTGAAAAATTTGTAGCTGAAATGAAGAAATTACAAAGTCCAACCTTTTGTAGAAGATAGGCAGTGAGTGGCAGCCAGGTGTCAACAATTTGGAGGTCCTGCACATTGATGGCCGGCAAGCCACATTGGTGGCCAGCAAAGGACATTGGTGGCCAGCAGGCCACCTCACATGGCCAGCAATCACCACTCATGGCCGGCAGTCTCTCACTTTAACCTGTTCTCCTTCTTTGTGCTGGAAAGTGCTGAAAGCATGTGTTTTGTTTTGTTCTTTGTGTGTTTTAGAGTCTTGTTTTGAGTCCTTTTAGGCTTTAGCATGTTTGTTGAGTTCTATCCGTCTTGTTTTGCTTATTGAGTTGTGTTTGTGTTGTTTTTGTTTATCAAGTTGTGGTATCGAGTCGTATATTGCTGTTATTTTAGTTGTTGGTCGGTTCATTACCTGATTAAGACTGTTATGGCAATACAAGTATTCTGTTTTTCAGTATCAAATTCAATCTCATTTTCATGCAATTTGGTGCTCATGATGCAAAATACAACACTTTTTTAAATAAAAACTAGTTTTCATTCCAATCATGGTTGTTTTTACAAAAGGGCAATACAAGTTTTTAAGGCAAATAAAACATGTCTGAAGTTGTACAATGTGCTAAAACTATAAGCAAAAAGAAACTAAGCAAAAATAAAAAAATCAGCGCTGGTCGCCTCAAGCCTGAGAAGCCCTCTTCGTCCTCTTCCTCAAAGGAGAGGACTCTGGGGCACTGTCTCCGTTGGCGCCGCTGTCTAAATCTGAACCAGAGTCTGAACCGAAGCCATCTCCTCTCTCCGTCTCAGAGCTCGCCTCGGCATCGCCTCTGCTCTCGGAACCCGAGCCAGCGTCATCATCTCCATTCTCAAATGACTCTGAATGTTGACTCGCTGCCTCCTCAGAGTTGCTCGTCTCGGCATCATCATCACTCAGAATGGGCTCTGAAGGACCGCTCTTAGCTCAAGTGCCCCTAGCTCTGCCTCAGCCACGTACCGAGCTTGTCTCTCTATCCTCCCTACTGCTAGAGGAGGTACTGCTAGAGTAGGTGCTGCAACTCCCGCTGGTGCCATCGGCATGGGCGGGATATAAAAGATAGTTGGTGCGTATCAGTTATAGCATGTGTATCAGATACAAGCATCGTATATAGAATGAGTATATGTATAAAGTCAGATACAGTGTATGAATACAATATGCAAGCGCAGTGTGTCAGATACGGTCTATCGATGCAATGTATCAGTGCAGTTTGGGAAGCTTTCAGTTGAAATGTTAGTGTCAGTGGGTTAGTGGAAAGTTGATGCCTGGAATAAAACTAAAGAAATTACCTGAACACTGTAGAGGCTGATCAATGACTCTCTCCTCTGTATCATCCCCATAAGCGAGGCTATCAGCTCGAGGGCGCCTCATATGTACACGATCGGTGCCTGCAAATGTGTTTGAATGATTAGTATCGACCATAGATATATCTAAAATGAAATATGGAGTGAAAATGTAAAGTGTGGTTCATACCGGAGTTGGGCCTCGGACCCCAACAAGCTCATGACCAGCCGTTGCGGGCTCAATCGGGACCTAGTAGGCATCCCCAGTGTGTCGCCAGCAAGTCAACATGGTGGGAAGCTCTGGCCAATCAGCCCTCTGGCCCGCTCGGGATGCCTCTCTGCCACGGGCCTTACTCTTCCGAGTCACTCTGCGCCTCGCTCTCGTGGCAGGAGCCCTCGCCTCCTCATCTCCACGAATGCCAATCAGGGGCGGCATCAAGTGTGTTTGGATGAAAGCCATATAGTCACCCTCTGCTTAGAAGAAGTTGACGTCAAGGCCCACCATGAATTGGATGACCTCCTTAACAGATAGGCTCTCTGTGGACTACATGGACTCTGGTGGAGCCATCGAGACGATCGGGTCCGACAGGCCCATAATCTGGCGCATGAAGTGCTCGCCCAAGAACCAGGCTCGGCAGACCAGACCCTCAAGCAGAATGCGATAGAGGGAGATGGCCTAGGCATCAGCAAACTGCTCCCGGATCCCCCCCGACATCAAGGCCCATGGCTGCCACGTGATCTGCAAACAGGAGTTATATAGATTATTAGTTGCTGTCAGTTGCTAAATTTGTGAAGCAAAATAGTTCCAAAGCAAAAATGACTGTGTTTCGGATTACCTCATGGGCAGCTACTGTGTCGAAGCACTACCTAAAGAAAATGAAAGGCTCAGGGGTTCTACGGCAAAGTTGACCGTCGTATACCCGCGAATAGGGACTGTCAACGGAAGCTCCACTACAGGCTCTGAGGCGAGAGTCGGGAAGTATGCATATACCCATAGCTGCAGGGAAAATGCAGTGGTATGTGATCAGTACAGTATCGAGCAGATATAGAAATGAGAAGTAGAAAGCATGTATTGAAATAGATGTGCAGAAACTACGAAGAAAATATAAAGTGCAAAGAGGGAATTGAGATGTGTACCTCCCAGGCTCACCAATAGCCTCCAATCGAGTCTCCATGCAGACGGGAGGTAGAGCTCATATATCCGTACAGGGTGGTGAGGCCGGCTCTGCCTCAGTCGTAGAAACGAACCCGAGGAAGGGTCACCAAAGCACTCAGCAAATACAAGCCAACGGTGTTCCACCTGTTCGAAAACAAGGCAGCACCAAAGACAAACATCAGGAAGCCCCTGACGTACTACTCGGTTTCCTCTATCGTCTCGAGCTCAGTCCCTTAGACCGCATGTTATTAAATTGCTTCATATGCCATATTAGTAGCCGAGCCTATTAATTGCATTCTTTGCATGTGTTGCATTAGACATCTTGTATAGTTAGGAATCATGCATATTTTTCTAACTCATATCTTCTTAGCTTGGAGTACTAGGTGAGTTTTTAGTGCTTTAGCATACTTGCATGAATGTGAGTGCTGCCATAACTAGCATGCTTACCATGAGGCTAAATGCTTATTTGATAAAATGCTTGAATGCCTATGGATGAAGGCTTGTTGTTTGAATTGGAACGATTCAATAAATGTGCGTTTTAAGCCCACTTTGTTGAGTGGCAAATCAATTTTAAGCCCACTTTGTTGAGTGGCAAATCCGTTTTAAGTCCACTTGAGGTGGCAAATTCAAACCTTTTTCGCAAAAACAAACATAAAATTGAATTGTTCCAACTTGAGCAAACTAGTCTATACTTGTGTGCGTCCATCACATAGTAAAGCTAGCTTAATAACCGGAACAAGAGCACATAATGTACATAAAAATCATATCATGATTAGTAGAGGCCGATCTTTGATCAGGCGAGCGGGGTTGCTCAATTCATGACCTTCCCCTCTCATACCTAAGTTCCCGAGCTGAGGCAACTTTGGTGATGACAGACACGTGGCCTTTGGCACAAGTCATGGGTTTCCTAAATTTTTCCAAAATAAAATATTTAGGTGGCGACTCTGTATCTGGCAAAGCAGTCCATTTTTGGCAATTTGATTCAAAATCGATTTTCCAAAAGATTTGCTGGTGGAGTCTTTGGTGTTTATCAATTTTGCATTGCACTTGTGAGATTAGATTCAGAACCGTAGGAGTTCAAACTGTAGGGCTTCTTTCGAGTTTCTGAAAAGGGGCACGAAAAAGCCGAGCTACACTAGGTTTGCTTCTTCTTCCCCTCTCTCTCTCTCTCTCTCTCTCTCTCTCTCTACAAATCCTCTTTTTTCTCTGTATATTCGAACCTTGGGATAATCCACCACTGCCCTCTCTTTGACAACCAAGTTTTCCCCTTTCTTTCTCTATATCTCTCTACATATGTCCATACATGTATATCTGATTTGTTTGTCCCTTCTTCTAAGTTCAATCAAAACCCTTTTATTGTTTTATTATAGTTATCTATTTGATTTTCTTATTTGTAAAATATAAAGATTTTGATTTGATTTTCTCGGCAATATATATACATATATATATGTGTGTGTGTATACAGTGTATAGAAGTGTGAGATGGTATCTCTACCTTTATCTTATTAAATCCAATATATTGAGTCCAAAAAAGGTCCCCTACTTCCATTCATTGCAAATCACGGTGGAGCTTTCTTCGGCAACTTTGTGTTGATAACCACACCTCTCCTTCCCTTTTCTCGGTATGACACCATTATTGTTTCAATCATATGTGCCTTAGTCTTTTACTCTGGAATTTTTTTTCTTCTTAATTATGTTTCCATTTCCATCCTCTTCCCCCCCAATTTTCTCTGGGTTTTGTTTTGTTTGATGGAAGATTGTTTCTAGAGAAGAAGATTTTTACTTTTAAAGGCTCAATTTTTCTTTGGCAGCACTTTTTTGTTTTTTGTTTTTTTGTTTTTCTAATGAAAAATATTTGATTCATGTACAATTGGCTTTTTGGTGATACAAATTAATATTTTTCTAGGTTTTTGGGTTATTATATTTAAGGATTTTTTTTCTAGGGAAAAATATTTGATTCATGTTCAATTAGCTTTTCGGTGATACAATGCAGTTTCAGAGGTTTGTTTTTAGTTTTTTTACTTTTGCGTATTTTAGTTGAGTTGTATTGTAACAGTTTGGTTATGGGTTGGAAATTGATGTTTGATTTGAATGATGAAAATTTTGATGGGATATGGTTTTAATCTAAGGTTAAGCTTGATTTTTTTTATTTTTTATTTTTTGTTTTTGGTTGCAAGTTGGTTTTTGGTATTTGAATTTAATTGAAGACCTTGCTTGATCTGACCTACAAATGGTTGGTCCCTGAATTAATTGCAATACCTTATCTTTACAATGGTTGCGTATTTATATGATTATCTCTAAAGGGTTGTAATTATCTCTAAAGGGTTGTAATCATCACCGTCACTATGTATGCCTTTAGGTTGAATTTGTTTGTGATTTAGGTTTCAGGAAAACAACCATTAATTGTTTTTTACGAAAGTTATTTTCATCTTGATGAAAATGAAACTTGAAATATCAATACTAATATGAGTGCTTTTATTATAAATTTGATGAGTAATAGTTCTTTAGATGCATCAAATTAGATTATAACATGCATTAAAAGTCAATTGACACAAAATTCATGATTTACTATCTATGTGCTTGTGCTTTGAGCTCCTGCAATTTTTCGTTTACAAATAATATACTATGATTTTAACGAACACAATTTTTTTTTTTTTCAGTCAATTAGAAGTTGGCCCATCTGATAAGTAAGTCCTTAACTTTTAGTAGTGAAGTTCCTCTCAGTTCGCTTTCAAAAATCCTTCTGGATGTTGATTTTGGTATGGACTTGCCACAATGAAAGTAATTCATAAGCTAGCAGAATAATCCTAGGACGTTTCATAGCTGTCTCATTTATCTTGTTTATTTTTTTGTACGTCTTTGTGTTTGTATATTCTATCAGATTCAGTCTTTGTGTTTGTATCTTCTATCAGATTCTGTTCTCATTCTTGTATGATGTTTTTGGATTTTTATATTTCAATTCATCAGTGACTTTTTTTTTCTAGGGAAAAATATTGATTCATGTTCAATTGGTTTTTTGTCGTTTTTTTGGATTGAAATGTGAATTGCACCTGCCAATTGCCATTGCCCAATAATAATTTAAAAAGATGCATAACCACTATACACAAATCATTAAACATTAATTTAGCTCTATGGTCTGTAGTCTCCATGTCAACATCATTGGCATCCAATGCTTGTTATGCATTTAAGAACAATTGTAATTCCTTTTATTGTCTGCCTCTCTTTTTTTTTTTTTAATAGTTTTTAAGAAGCAATGTTATCTGTCACAAGCAACTTTAATAATTGATAAATGACCAAAGAAGTTAGAAGAAGTAAGGGTGGGGAGGTAGGTGTGTGAGATTCTATTTAATTATTTTTTATGACTAATAATTGGATATATGCAAGTAGTGCATGCACGGATTAGGTTTCTTTTTTATTTCAAAAATTTGAAAATGGTATTAACTTGAGGTATTTGTTAAAAAAATTGGATGTGTTGATATTGTTGATTGTTGAGAAGTTGTACATTGAATAGGTTTCTTCGGTAATGTAATAGGGTAAATGTAAATTATAATTTCTCTATATTCCAAAAAAAGTTGGTTACAGGCATTAAATGAATATATATATTGACTGGATGAAATTTGGTAAGAATTTTTATTAATCAAATGCTTGTCTGAAAGCATAGAAATTTTTCTTATAGACAAAGGAGTTCCTTTATGCTACTTGACAAATGTTTTTTTTATTAATTAATGACAAACACTTCCACTCATAAAGGCACCCATTATTCTTGGTAGTTAGTACTTAGTTTACTCTTGCAACTGCATCCAACATTGTTTGGGAAGTATAGTTTATTTGTTAATTGCAAAATTCTCCCCTTTGGTCGTTGAATTGACTCTTTTTGTGTTCATATCAAGTAATCTCTTGACATGCTTTGTTGTACTTATCATAGTTTGAAGATGGGAGTGGCAGAACAGTTCTAACATGTAGGAGGAAACACTGCTGATAGGAATGGGTAAGTGATATTCTAGTGCTCCAAGCATTTATCATATTAAAATTTAATATCATAATTAATATATATTTTTTGTGGATAATCTTTTTTTTTTTTTTTTGGTGAATAAATCATAAACTAAAACAAGTGAATTTACATATTTACAAGGGGTATACCCCAGGCCCTAACAACACTATACAACCAAAAGACTATCAACCCCAATCTAGAAACAAACTGCTAGACAAAACAAATGGAGCTAGACTGTGAATGTATCATAAGCCCCATCCAGAAGGATAAGGGACATGATGAACAAAAACAAAGGCTTCTATAACTGTGAACCATGAACACCAATCTACCTTTACAAACCACAACATACTTCAAAAAACATATCCAGCAATATTTTAAGCCACATATATCAAAATATCCCAATTAAAGTAATCCTCAATAGAATAGATTCGGATAAACAAGACCCAAAAAGAACAGCCTACTAACACCTGCAACAGGAGAGACAGTAAAGAGCCAAATAGAAAGGGTAACAGAGCACTATAGAAAGTCAGCAATATTTGATTAATCTGGATGGATCATCCTCAAAGCAGTGGGTGCCAAGAACTAGAACTCAACTAAAGGAGCCTGGAAACACAAGGAATCAACACAAGCTAAGATAATACAGTACAGAAAATGCATGCACACAAAACTCTCAAAAGGGCTGCAACCACTCAACCCTCAATCACACTCAAACTCAGAGCTGAAACAAGTACATTAGTAAACAGACAAATATGTATCTCACAACACTCAACCCACAGAGGGCTACATCACTCAACCTTCAAAGCTCACCACACTCACTCACACCTATTTAGGATCTTACTACACTTAACTCACATCCCTACAGATCAGACAGCAACCTGCAAAAAATTAACCTGCACTAAGAGCATTAGTTAAAAATATTAGAGGCTCACCCCATTCAACCCACAAATCTCACATCACTCACTCAATATGCTAGTGTAGGGCTCACAACACTCAACCCACCTCCCTAAGAAAGTACTAGCCATGTACCTGCAGGTTATTAAAAGTTACTAGATTTAAGCACAGAGTCAGGTAGAGACCATTCTTTTAAGAACCAATTATTTGTTAAATCAACCTTGAAGTCAGTGATTGACATCACTCTGCACCTCACTAATTCTTGTATCCTACTGATTATAGCCACCTCATTTGACTTTGTAGTTTGGAAGATCCTACAATTTCTTTCCTGCCAGACACAATATATAGAACAAGTGAAGACCAGTTTACAACTAGTGACAAACAATGAGGAACTAGTAAGCTAGGAAGCTAACCAATGCACAAGTTGGTTCCAGTTCATATTAGGCCAAGTCACATTACACTTAGCTTTCATGGTGGACCAGATTCTTAATGAAAAAGGGCACTCAAAGAATAGATGATTGTGCTCCTCATCATCCTTTAAATAGAATAATGTTTGGCTTTAATGTGATGATCTTAATAGGAAATTCTCTATAGATTCCTCTTCATATGCTTGATACATCCTTTCTTCTTTATGTTGCTGGTTTTTCTAAACCTTTGAAAACAATTCTTGTTTGAAGTGGACAGGAAAAAGGAATACATAGCGATGAACTGTCCCAAAAACTAAAAACCATAGCTTATTGACATTGTGTGCCCTTAATAGTGATAGATTGATATTTACTCTTAGAACCAATCAACTATATTTTTATGTTTGAATGTAATATAAGTAGACATTTGCTGAAGGATGCTTTAAGGTATTCATGGCTTCATTTCTGGGCTTTCATCATATGGGTTTTTAGCATTTTTTTCCTTGCTGACATTTCTATTATTGTAATCATTTGCTTGATGGTTCAAACACAAATACAAGTATAGAGTAATATGCTAATCAAATTGACTTGTATAGTTTTGTATTTGTATTTAAGTCGAAGTGGACTGTTTTCTCGAAACACGGGGCTAGATTGTTTAAGAAAATTGTTTAGACCATAAAAACGTCTAATTAGGGGCTACCAAAATGTCACATGCTCTAAACACCTCAAAGATCATCCCCTACAATCAGTTTTGAAAAAGAAGTAAGTTTGATATTTTTCCAAGAGTGATAAAGTTGTAGCAGTCATGAAATCAGTAGAAAATACAAGGTAGCATCACTTATTCATACTAACACCTAAACTTGCACCCCATTTCCAAGCATACCAACATTTCATACATATACAGGACATGCTAGGAGGTAGATTAAGAAGAGTAAGCAGGATTGGAGAAGAGAAGAGGGGTGTGTAATTTACCTTGAGGCTAGATAATAATTATATCACAATTAAAACCAGGTGGCTTAATGCCTTTTATCAATATGCACATGAATAAACCCTATTTTTAGTAGTTTAGTACTTACTACCAAAAAACAAATAACCATGCAAAAATATTCTACAACTATAAATGTAAAAATAGGGTTTATTCATGTGGATTTAGTGGTTTAGTGTTTATTTTTAGTAGTTTTGCTTTATGTGGATTTTATTTGCATATACGTTAAGACTATTGAGATCTTAAACTTTTGCTAATTTTTCATTATGACATTGCTTTTATGGGGCCATTGAATTATCTTATTAATTTTGAAAATGTTTTGTTGATGTTTTAAAATTTCTTGATCATTTCTTAATACCACAAGAAATATTTTTGTCCCTGAGTCGTTGGTTTTTGTACTTACGTGAAGTTTCCTTTGTCATGTAGACAAGAAATACAACAGGGTTTATTGCTCCAACTATTGCCGTGGGTTTAGGTGCCTTAACACATACATTGGGCACCCTCGTCCCTGTGATAGGAGCAAGTGGATTTGCTACAGCTGCAGCAACAACTGTTATAGGAACTATTGTCGATAGTTTTAGATAATCTCTTAATAGTTGTCGATATGTTTAGAAAGTTCGATATGCATAGTTTTGGATGGTTTAAACTTTATGTACAGTTTAGAACTTAGGGATATAGTTTTCAAATGTTTGGAATGTATAGACAATTATTGAATGTTTATAATTTATGGATATAGTTTCTTTTTTATGTTTCAAACAATATTTTGGTGGTTGATTGATGTTTTGTGATGCTTGTTTGTAATATTTGTTAGATTGTACAAAATTGGTCAAATAGAACCTGCTGAATTTAAAAATAAAATAAAAAATTGCATATTTTACGACAGGCATAATAAGTCATTGTATTACATATTTTACGGCGCGCAATCAACGTCGTTATTTCTCTCACCAATTAACAGTGTACAAAAGTAGCCGTAGAAAAAGTAACAACAATGCACAAAATCTGCCTCAAATAGTTTTTAACGGCGTACTATGGCATGTCGTAGAAAAAGTAACAACGACGCACAAAATCTACCGTTAAATAGCTTTTAACGGCGTACGAAGCATGTTGTTGAAAATGAATGACTTTCCATGACTAGTCATAATATGACGCGCACTGCACGTCGTAGAAGGGTTTTTACTGCATGCATTGTGCGCCGTAAAAACCCTTTTTTGTTGTAGTGATATGCTAGATGAGTCAATCTATCAGTGATAAATTTATCATTAGAAAGATGATAGAGTACTGATTTGTCAATGAAGAGATGAATATGCTGTATGGGTCAATCTATCAGTGATAAATTCATCATTGGAAAGAGGACAAAGAACAAACAGTAAGGGCATGATTATGTTGATCTACGACACTAAGGGCAACTATTTTCTGATAAGGCCTTTCCTTTTCCTCCTTATTTTCATCATTTTCCTCTCTCTTTCTGTTTCTTCTTCGTCTTCACATTCTTCTATTTTTTTGTCGCCATCAGATTTAAGGAGGTAGTGACGGTATTAATATAGTAGAGATGGACATTATTTTCGCTAAAAAAGTGGTGTTGGGAACTATCACTGGAAGAGGTTGTCGGAGGTGATCATCGGAGGTTGCCGGAATCACCGGTGATCAGAAGTGATCACTGATGGCTAGAAGTGTACAATGGTAGGTCATGTCAATGATATGATGATTGAGTTGTTGAAGGAAGTGTAGGAAGGATATATTGGGGATATTAATAGGTGAAAAAATTAACAGAACTTACAGGTAAATAAATCTGATCAATAGGACTGACCCGTAAGTCTCCCTAATGATTATGAGTAATTAATTATGGGAATTGCAGGATAGTGGGACCAAAAAAAATTATAAAAATAAAAATGCTTGGACTCCCAAAGTTGGGGACTCTCATGACCCTCAAAATGATATGGATCAATTATGTGTTTTTGTTTTTTTTTTTTTTTTTTTCTTTCCTTCCTGAACCAATCACAAGTGAGTGGGGGTTGTGGAAGTTGTGTTTTTTGAGTGTCTGTAGCATTATCAAGATTATTTCATTTTTACCCCTATACTTTTACATGATTTTCAATGACCCTGCCATACTACTCTTATTTTCACGCATACCCCTATACTATTTAAGTTACTAGCAATTTTGCCCTGCTGTTACATTTGAAACAGAAAAAGTTAAAAGAATTACATTTTGGCCCCAAATTTCAAAAGAAAGATGTTGTAGACACGCTATTTTTTACCATCCTCAAGACTTGGATGTTCTTGCAGGTATATCTAGTGATGAGTTTGATTGCTTATCGAGCGCTCGAAATCCGCGGCAGAACGCCACAGGTTAAGCTTTCCAAACCCTGCATCAATTCTGTCACATTTTTTGACCATGTTTAGGTCCTTTCATCATGTTGTTTTTGATGCTCTGCCGGCCATGTTTGGGCACTGCCGGCCATGGATTTTGTCCTGCCAGCCATCAATGAGCCCCTGCCGGCCATCACTGATGGCCGGCCGGCCACCAGTGTATCAGTAGATATTTTCTAATATTTTGTGCCAGCTGTTTGCACAGATTGAGCCATCTTCTTACACGTGTATGGCTGGATCTCTTTGAGGGGATTTTGCATCTTCTATTTATAGAGGCCCTCTCTTGCATGTATGGGGGTTAGAAATTTTTGAAGATAAAAAAATCTCTCCCTCTCTCTCTAGAATCCTCTCTCTCTAGATATTTTGTGTCTTATAGCCTAAATTCTCTACACTCTTGCATATAAGCCCTTGATCAAACTTGATCACCATTGAGTTGAGGTTGCTTGAGGTCCTATTTGAGCTCTAGAAGAGGATTTTGGCTGGGTTTGGCTTGATTTTGGTGCCTAAATTGTATCTTGTCTTCAAGAGGTGGAATACTTGTGTTTTAAGCTTAATTCAAATACTTGTTTTGCCATCTTTCCATACTGTTTTGAGGCTGGTTTTAACCTCTGAAAATCTCTATTTTCATGGTCTAAAATGGTGGTTTGAGGTTTGTTTGGAGTTAGGGGTAGTCTACCCTTCTTGTTGCTTGATTATTAAGTTGTTGTGTCAACTTTCAAAGCTTTTAAAACAACTTTTTTTGGCCTTTTAACCACTGAATTCCAGGGAATTTTTAGTGGTAAAAACCATGTTTTGAGGTCCAAAATTAGAGGGGGTAGCCTCCCCTCCTTGTGTCTTGCTTCCATGCCTAGGTTGCTTCACAGGTTAGCTTGATTTTCTAGCTTAACCTAGCTTAATTCAAGCATGTTTTAGGCCTTATTTTGGCATGTTTCAGCTCTGCTTTGGGCTACTTGGAGCACTTGAGGTTTGCTTTGTATGATTGTAGTGCAATTGTGCTTAATGGCTTAGCTTATGCTATGTTTTTGGCCTCTTATTCTAACTATTTTTAGCTTACTTCAAGCATGTTCTAGGACTCCTTTTAGGCTGTTTTAGGACTGTTTCAAAGTGTTTGTGCCTTTTGAGCGTTGTATTGCATGCCTATAGTGTAGTGATCTTCACTAGTTTGGTGTTGTAGGCCTTCAAACTTGATTTGCTTGATTTAGTTACATGTTGAAATGTTTTTTTACATGTAATTTTAGTATTTATAGCTCTGTCACATACTCATTTGTTTCACTCTTTCATTGCTTTTGAGAGTTGCTCTTGAGTCTTGTTTGCAAGCTAGCATGTGAGCATGTTTTTTTAGCATTTTGTGCCTTAATCTCAACAAGTTTTAGCCACTGTTTTGGCATGCTTTAACTCTGTTTTGAGTCGGTTTGGTCCTTTGAGGCTTGTATTGTGTGGTTGTAGTGCAATGGCTTCATTAGCTTAATGTTTTAGGCTCTTAAACATGACTTGCATGTGTTGTTTTCATGTTTTAGTGTCTTTTTGCACTCCATTTCAGCATTGAAATATTTGCAACCTCCCTCTATTCTTCACTCTTTAATTTGTTTTGAAAGTGGCTTTAAGCCTCTTGTTGGCTTGAGTGTGGAATCGAGACCCTCATGCCTAATGGTTTAATTCCTTCGGGAGTTCATTACCAACAGCATGAGGCCTCTTTCATGCTCAAGGTACTTGTGGCTTAAGCCCTTTTTCCATTAGAGGACTCTCACCTTAGACTTAACTGGTTAAAGAATGGGTCGGTAATTAAAATGAGTAAATAAAACATGACAAGTAAAACTTAAGCAAGTTAAGCATGTTGTGTTGCATTGCATGTGTTGAATCGGATGTGATATTGAACACAAGGAAGATTGGAGCATTTCATACTCAAAGTGATGAAATGAGCCAATCTCCTTGGTCTTCATTGCCTTTGATCATTCATGATAAGGCGGTGGTCTAGAGTCTTGTTTTTTTGCATTTATTGAAATTGTACTCCTTAGATCTTTGGCTATCATGCATTGAAAATGCTTGATTGGTGGTTTTGGATCCAAGAGTGCCACACCTTTGATGTTTTGAGATGATAAGGAGAGGCACAGTACAAATAAACCCCTGGAAAAACCTCCATTTTTCTCTGTTTGTGCTCTGTTGTAGTGTGGTGATTCAGAACACCAGTGGCCGACAGTGGCTCATTGTTGGCCAGCAGTGGCTCATTCTTGGCCGGCAAGGCACATTTTTAGTTGGCAAGGGGCCGGCAGCAAGCTCCCATGGCCGGCAGGCCACTGTTGCAGTCCTCAGCATTGATTTGGTAAGGTGGAGCAGAAAGTTCTTGGAGTAAGCTCAACCCTACAAACAGAGCCTCTCAAGAGCAAATCGGAGGGCTTTTTGGGATGAAAACTGAGTGCAAGCATCCTCCACTTCCCGAGGCAGAGCTGAGGTAGTGTAGTTTTAACATTTGTTTTGCATGATTAGTTAGTGTGCATGTGTTTCATTGACTAGTTTGCTAGTTGATTAAAGTGTGGTAATAATTAGTAATTAGTTTGCTAGTTATTCATTTGGTTTGTAATAATTAGTCTAATTAGTTTAATTAGATTAGATTAGCTTAGCTAGATTAGCTTATCTATTATTCATTCAGACCCTCCTTCGTGAGGGCATAATGTTGTAATAAGTGTGTGTGCGCGTGTGCATGTCTCCCAACCCCGCGTCTTTCTCCCTTTTACTTAACCGCTTTCGATGGTTAGATTAGGGACATTTTCAATTAGCATACCTTATGCTCGCATGTTTGCATCCATTCATTTGTCTTGTATGCACCGAGGCTCGGCGCATCATTCAAATTGCATTGTAATTTCAATACTTATTTGAATACGTGTTTAAAGCACGTTATCAAATTGAATCAAATCAAATGCCATATTAGTAGCCGAGCCTATTAATTCCATATTGCATGTGTTACATTAGGCATTTTGTATAGTTAGGAATCATGCATATTTTTCTAACTTTGTTTTCCTAGCTTGAAGTACTAGGTGACTTTTACGCTTTAGCATACTTGCACGAGTGTGATTGCCATGTTGCCATGTTTAGCATGCTTGCCATGAGGCTATGTGCTTATATGCTAAACTGCATGAATGCCTGTGGATGAAGGCTTTATTGTTTAAATTGGAACGATTCAAGGAATGTGAGTTTTAAGCCCACTACGTTTGGTGGCAAATCCGCATCTTTTAAGCCCACTTGAGGGTGGCAAATTCAAACCATTTTCTAAAACAAAACATGAGTTGAATTGTTCCAAATCTTGCGACTAGTCTATACTTGCTTGTGTGCGTCACATAGTAAAGTTAGTTTAATAACCGGAATAAGAACACATAATGTTTATAAAAGAACATATCATGATTAGTAGAAGCAGATCTTTTGATCGAGCGAGCGAGCGAGGGTGCTCATTTCAAGACCTTCCCCTCTCGTACCCAAGTTCCCGAGCCGAGGCAACTTTGGTGATGACAAACACGTGGCCTTTGGCACGAGTCAGGGTTTCCTAAATTCTCCGAAAATAAAATATTTAGGTGGCGACTCTGTATCTGGCAAAGTAGTCCAATTTTGGCATTATTTGATTAAAAATCGATTTTCCAAAATAATTTGCCAGATTGGACTCTTTGGTATTTATCAGTTTCACATTGCACTTGTGAGACTAGATTCAGAACCGCGGGAGTCCGAACTGTGAGGCCTTCTTTTCAAACCCTTTTCGAAAGGCGGGGTGCGGAAAAAGACGAGTCCACAGATGTAAACCCACCATTTCCTACCAACAAATCACCACTACCAACCACCAACTTCAAGCCCTTCTTTCTCCTTCGTCATAGCTCCATTTTGCCTTATTTTTATGTCATGGGATTCAACTCACGGTCTAGTTTTCGTATCACATCTCACACGTCTTTTTCTTCCTCTTTTTGCATGCTATCGAAGCTTCAAAAGTTGAAAAAAAAAATAAGACTTTTCTTCTCGTTTTCAACTTTTCTTCGAGCCATCTTTTGGACTTCATATCTTTCTTGATTCTTGATGGTTCTACTTCATTCTTTCGCCATTCTCTTCACCTCACTTCCTACTTTGCCCTACACTACCTCGCTTTATCACTTCTTCATGTAATGGGCAAGTTTGGTATACCGAAAGTTGTCCGAAAACTATTTTTGAAAATTTCAAAACGTTTATCTTTTGTTTCTTTCTCCTCATTCTTCTTCTTCTTCTTCTTCTTCACTTATAACATGATGTGGAACATGGTTCTAGGTGGTAACGGAACTAGTGATGGTGGTAGTGGCGGTAATGGTAATGTAGTGCGATAAAGGTAGTGGTTCGGGTAGTGATCTTCTTCTTCTTCATTATTATTTTTTTTATATTTTTGCATTTTGAAAGAGATAAAATAATGTCAAGATTAAAATGATAGGTTTGACATCGAATGCTCATAAGTTCAGATATAAATTCACCTCCTTCTGTTCTTTTTCTGCCTTCAAACCATCTCCAGAATTGGCATCAAGCAAGGTTGAAACTCCAAAATACACGTGGCAATTGTACTACTTGTGATGCTTATTTCAAAAGGAGGTTTATGTTCTTGAATCATTATCACATGATCATGATTGCATGTGTACTGTGTAATTTGTTTCATCTATCTAAAAAGCCGTTAGTTACCAGAAGGCAAGGATGACTACTCATATATATTTTTTCGGTATAACATGCAGGGATCGGTAAAGACCACAGGATGGTCTTCCGATGCAAAATCATGCAATCTATCTTATTTTTCTGTTGTATCTATCTTGGTTCGTAATCAAAAGAAGCTACATAATGATGATGGGTCTTCTTGGATCATGATAACGATAAAGAATTTTGGGGAAGAAGAGAAGAAGAAGAAAAAAAAAATCATGGAGCTATTCAATTTCAACAAGGTTGTTATGGAGATAGATTATTGATATGTACGTATATATATATATATATATATAGAAGGCTGATATATATCTCTTCATCAATTTGACTAACATCACCACCCGAACCACCAACTTCACCGCCACCGAACTCCATTACCAGCACCATGAGCATTACCATCACCACCACCACCACCACCACCTTACAACACCAAACCCACCGCCATCGCCGGACCGCCACCGCCACCGCCACCATTACCAGTTTGTTACCACCTAGAACCATGTTCTACATCATGTTATAAGTGAAGAAGAAGAAGAAGAAAAAGAAGAAGAAGAAGAAAAAGAATGAGGAAGATAGAGAAGAAAGAAACAAAAGATGAATATTTTGAAATTTTCAAAATTAGTTTCAAACAACTTTCGGTATACCAAAATCGCCCGTTACACGAAGAACTGAGAAAACGAGGTAGTGTAGGGTGAAGTAGGAAGTGAGGTGAAGAGACTGGCAAAAGAATGAAGTAGAACCGTTAAGAATCGAGAAAGATATGAAATCCGAAAGATGGCTCGAAAAAAAGTCAAAAATGAGAAGAAAAGTCTCTTTTTTTTAATCAACTTTTGGAGCTCCGATAGCATGGAAAAGAAGAAGAACATGACGTGTGAGATGTGATACGAAAACTAGACCGTGAGTTGAATCCAACGACGTAAAAATGAGGCAAAACGAAGCTATGACAAAGGAAATAGAAGGGCTTGAAGTTAATGGTTGGTGGTGGTGGTTTGCTTGTAGGAAAGGATGGGTCTGCATCTTTCTTTTGAAATTTGGGGCCAAAATGTAATTTTTTTTAACTTTTTCTTTTTCAAATGTGACGGCAGGGGCAAAATTGATAGCAATTTAAATAGTATGGGGGTACACGTGAAAATAAGAGTAGTGTGGAGGGATCATTGAAAATCGTGTAAAAGTATAGAGGTAAAAATGAAATAATCTCAAAAGTTGTGGACTATGTTTGAATAAAAACAAATTTTCTATACGACTGTGATATAGTTCCCCATTAATTATTTAATAATTTATGTTTAGATAGTGGTGGTTTTGCTGGTAATAGGGTTGTTTTGGAAAATAAGTTAAAAGTTAATTTTTTTTTTTTTTTAAATATGTAAAAAAATAAAAAAAAATGATGTGATTAAATAAAAAAAATAAAAAAGTTAAAAGCCAAAAAAGTTTACCTCTTGCCAAAAGAAGCCTAGAATGAGAGAGAAATTATTAGATACTCTCCTAATATTTGGGTGTTTGGAAACTTTGTCCATTAGTTAAAAGGGGTTATTACTTGACAGTGGTATTAAGAGAAAAAAAATATAAATTCAAGAAAAAATTTATAAATTTAATTATTAATATATATGAAATTTCTCCTTAATTTGTAATTATTTTCTTCACACCCCATTGATGTGATATTTTTTCTAATTAAAAAAGTTATCATTTTTTAAAAAATTTTAATGATTTTTTTTTTAAAATTATGTTAAACTTTCTTACTTATCAAATTGATACAAGAGATAAATTATGAACCACATAGTAATTTGTTCTAAAATTTAACGATTGAAACTTGATGTGCATAAATGTAAGGGTTTAGTTCTGAAAATTAATTTTTAAAAATAATTTTTTAAAACAATTTGCAAAATTTAAAAACTTGTTTGGTTATATATTTTAAAAATAGTTTTGAAATTATTTGTATTTTTTTGTAGTTGAATAGATGGGATATTTTGTATTTTTCTTTTTTGTATTTAAATTGATTCATTTATTTCAAATTTAAATTACTTTAAACAATTGACAAAATAATTTAAAATTTACACGTTGATGTAGGCCGAAAAGTACCACACTGAGGCCACTAAAGTTACATTTTTAGTCTTTCAATATTGTTTATTTAGTGGAGATGATGTGTTTTGTGCATTTGTACAAATTTGGCAGGTAACACGTAAATTCAATCAAAAAGTGCGCGAAAGCAGATTCTCTGAGCGAGAAGCGAAAAATCCGAGCCAGCCAGACCACCGCACGTGCGGCCCACATGGGTGCTTGAGCGGCCCACCTAGGGACACATGCGTGAAATTTTCAGTCTATTTTACTGAGAATAAAAGGAAGAAAATTAGGCTAACTTAGGGTTCGAATTTTATTTGAAGAAAAGAGGAGGCTAGGGTTAGAGAAAGGGTGATTTTCCTCAAGCTTGCTATTCCATGGACGGTGCTTCTCCCTCTATCTCTTCCCACTCCTCCATGAGTGGCTAAGCTCATCTTTTCTAGGGTTTTGATGAAACCCTAGCCATGTAATAGGATTTTTCTTTAAGCTTTGATTGTGAATCGGTTTGAATCAATATATGGATGATTTAGAAGTTTTTAATAATTGTTCATTTCATCTCTTCAAGTATTTTACTCTCTGAGATTGTTTAATGCTTTCCATACATTTGTTTTCTTTGTATTTTTGCTCTAAACTATGGTAGCAACACGACCCATCTCTTAGCAACACGACCCATCTCTTATAGCATGACTCATCTCGTACTTTGAATACAAACACAAAGAAAACAAATGTATGGAAAGCATTAAACAATCTCAGAGAGTAAAATACTTGAAGAGATGAAAGGAACAATTATTAAAAATTTCTAAATCATCCATACATTGATTAAAACTGATTCACAATCAAAGCTTAAAGAAAAATCCTATTACATGGCTAGGGTTTCATCAAAACCCTAGAAAAGATGAGCTTAGCCACTCATTGAGGAATGGAAAGAGATAGAGGGAGAAGCACCGTCCATGGAATAGCAAGCTTGAGGAAAATGACCCTTTCTCTAACCCTAGCCTCCTCTTTTCTTCAAATAAATTTTGAACCCTAAGTTAGCCTAGTTTTCTTCCTTTTATTCTCAACAAAATAGACAGAAAATTTCACACACGCATCCCTAGGTAGGCCGCTCGAGTAGCCATGTGGGCCGCTTGAGCGATGGTGGGTGTAGACAACCCATTTTTGACCGTCCTCAAGACTTGGACGTCATCGTTTGAACACTCGATAATCATCCATGCCTATGTTCGTTTTGAGTTCCCGGAGGCCTCGGCCGCGTGCCTTGCCTCAAGATCTCTCAACTTGTCTGTTTTGTGTTTGGTTGTAGACCAAACACTTGTGTTTTTGCTTTTGAGGGAAGAGGGTGGCTTGTTTGCCATCCCCTTGACCCATCGGCCAAGGCTTGAGGCCATCGGCCTTGTTTTCTTGCCATCGGCCAAAAGTGTTGGCCGGTCAGCACATTATTTGGTCGGCCAGCACTTATGTTGGTCGATCAGCCATGTTTTCTGGCCGAACCCTGTTCATCTGCTTTATGCAGATATTTTATGCCAGCTGTCACAGCTAGCATGCACAATTCACCCCCTCCATACACGTGTATGGAGGGATTTGCCCCTTTGCTTAGCTTCCTCAAGAAGCTTTGCTTTTGGTTCTCTATAAGAGAGAACCATCTCCTCCCTCCTCAAGGGTTCAGAAAAATTGAGTCTTGAGGGATAGATATACTTTTGTATCTATTCTTCTTTGTTTAGCCTTGTTTTGTACTCAAAAGTGTAGTATTGTCTTACTATTGTACACAAACACACACTAGAACACCATCCTCTTGGAGTTGAGGTCCCTTGAGGTTGATTTCAGAGTTCTTGGAGTGGTTTAAGCTTGGAAAAGTTGCTGGAGCTGTAGACACCCCATTTTTGACCGTCCTCAAGACTTGGACGTCACTGATTGAACACTCAGTGATCACCCTTGTTCGTGTTCGTTTTGAGTTCTCGGAGGCCTCGGCTGCGCGCCTTGCCTCAGGATCTCTTAACTCGTTTGTTTAGTGTTTGGTTTTGCACCAAACACTTGTGTTTTTGCCTTGAAAGGCAGGGAATAGCTTGTTGGCCATCCCCACACTCCACCGGCCTTTCCTTTACCTCACCGGCCATTCCTTGTTGCCACCGGCCATTGTTGCTTATTATCAATGGCCGGTCGGCACTTTGTGTGGCCGGTCGGCACCTTTCTTGGCCGGTGATCTATTTTTCCGGCCGGTGATCCTTTTGAACCCCCCTCAAACATGGTGCATGCCAGCTGTGCCAACTTGGAGGCACAGACCCCACTCCCTATGCACGGGGATGGCCATTTTGAGCCTTTGACCCCCTTTTTCCTTCTAGAAGGATGACCCCTTTGGCCAAGCTTCTTGGGGAAGCTTGGCCAGCTGTCTTAGCTTCTTCTAGAAGCCTTGACTCCTTTGCACCCTTTGCCCCTTCTCATTTAGCTTCTTTGAGAAGCTTCAAGCTCCTTTTTTGTCTATATAAGCCCCTCTTCTTCTCCATTAGCAAAGGTTGGATTTTTTGATCAAAAAAACCAGAGAATACATATATATATCTGATATATCACCCTCTCTCTCTATATCTCTCTCTCTCATCTTTAGTGTGTGTTTGGGACCCTAAAAGTGCATTTTTACCTTAGTTTTGCACTAAGACACACACCATTACACCATACTTCGACCTTGAGGGGTTTGGAGGGCTTGTTCTTGAGTTTTTGGACTGTTTTTTACCAGAGGAAGGTGGTTGATCTTGCTGTTCTTCAAGAGTTCTTCAAGGGTAACAATCTTGCTTTAGTTTCCCCAATCTTGCACTAGTTCTTTACCTGTCTTGCATGCTGATTTAGACCTTGTGTATAACTAGAAAAAGTCTTATTTTTGCATGCTTGTGATCTTCCATTAAGGTTGTTTTGGCACTTGGGGTCGACCTCCCCTTCTTAGGCCTCTTTTGGTCCTTTTTTTGTGCTCTTTTGGTCCTTTTTTTGTGCTCTTTTGGCAAGCTTTGGTCATTCTTGTGTATTGGTCTTCTCACCACTGAAATCCAGTGGATTTTCAGTGGTGAAGAAGGAGGTTTGAGGTCTTGCATAGGGGAGGGACACCCCTCTCCCTTTGTCTCTCTTTTGTCCTTGTTTTTGGCTCATAAGGGTAGCATACATGATTAGTTGTTCTTGGCTTCATTTCAGAGGTTTTTGAGTGTTGTTGGATCATATTATTCCTCTACTTTTGGTCGGATCCATACCCCCTTGCATGTTTAATATACTTGTTTTGTATTCTCTTATTTGGCCTAGAAATGCATCATGCATGTAACCCACCATGTCTCCATATTTTGGCCTAACTTTGTGAAGTTCTTAGCCATGTCTTACCATGCTTAAGGTCTGTTGGGTGTTGTTTTAACCATATTTTCCATGTTTAGTTTAGCCTCTTTGTATTTGGGCTTGTGAGCCTTGAAGGTGTGAGCCTTGAGCATGCCTTAGTTGGGTTGTTTCTATGCTTTGAAGTCATTTCATATGCTATTTCAGTCCCTAATCCCTGTTCATATACTTGTATTAATCATTCCTTTCATGCCTTGAAGAATTGTTTTGTCGTGCCTTGAAAAAAGGGCCATTGCATATGCTTAAGTGTTTAAGTTTTGGGGCTGCCATATCAGTGGGTTTGGAGGGCTCATTTTGCATATTGAAACTCTATTTTGTGTTGGAAAGTTCATTCCATGAGTACTTGAGGTAGTTGTGGTAGAATACCCTTTGTCTTGGACCTATTGGTGTGCATGTTTGCATAAGCATTGGCCCATCATCTTGGGCATTTTGGTCACTGTTCGGAGGATGGACTGAGGTCTGCCCTTTGTGGTTTTAGGTCCATCATTGCATGGTTATGTTGCAATGCTTTGAGGCTCATGCTTGCATAGTAGCATACTTGCATGTTTGCACAATGTTTAGCTAATGGCATCTCATATACTCATATGCGTATTTGGCATGTTTACATCGCATTTGGCATGCTTTGCATATTAGCCTCATGTTGCATTTTTGAGCCGTATTTGCATACATGCATTGCGTTGTTTGGTTTGGGGTGTCAAACCAAGCATGAGGATTGAGAAGCGTTCGTACTCAAAGTGACGTAACGCGCCTCAATCTTCGGTCGCCGATGCCCTTGACCCCAATATGATAGGATGTTGGCTTTCATTTGTTTGTTGCATGCATTTTTACATCAAGTTGCAAATTTGGCCTCTTAGGCCATCATGCATCAAAATGCACAATTGATGGCCCGAGGGTCGAGGGCCATGCTCTCTTGAGTCCAATGCATGATGGGGAGTGTGGCCATGCTTACATTTGCTTGAAATTCCATGCCATGCACTATCTGTCCTTTGTTGCTGTCAGAAACAGTTTCTGCAGGGAGTTTTGGCCGGTCGGCTAAATACAGTGCCGGCCGGCCATCAATTTTGGCCGATAAACAAAAAAGGTGGCCGGTGGTTCATCCCTTTGGCCGGTGGTGTCTATTCTTGGCCGGTGGTATTCCCCAACATCCATGGAGCATGTACCAAGACTTTTGCAGTCTTCAAGGAAGCAGGGCAGTGTAAACAGAGGCAGCGGTGGCATGGCACGAGTTTCCGAGCGAGACGGATCGAGCATGCATCCTCACACGTATTCCGAGGTAGGGCTGCGGCCACCTTCTTTTTGCATTTAATTTGTTAATTAATTAGAAGTTTTTTTTGTAATATTTAAATAGCTAGAGTAGTTAGTTTTATTTATTCGGACTGTAATATTTATTCGGACCCTCCGAGCAAGGGCAATTGTGTAATAAGTGTGCGTGAGAGTGCGTATGTCTTCCAACCCCACGTCTTTCTTTCCTTTTATTTACTAGCTTTCGATGGTTAGTTTAGGGCATATTTAAATTAGCATACCTTATGCTATGCATGCGTGCATCCATACATTTTCCTTGCATGCATCGGGCTCGGCACATCATGCTAAACGGCACTTGTATTTCAATTCCAAGTTGAGTACTTGTTAGTTGTAGCATTTCACATGCCATCTTTAGGGTAGCCGAGCCTATTCTAGTTGCATTCCGTGTGCGTTGCATTAGCCATCTTAACATGAACTAGGGTCATGCATGATTACTAACTAGTTTCTGTTTTGGCTCGGAGTACTAGGTAAGCTTTTATGCTTTAGCATACTGCATGCGTGCGAATGTTGCCATAATAACATGATTACCATGAGACTAGCTGCTTATGTGATATAACTGTTTGAATGCCTATGGACGGAGGTTGAATTACTTAAATTGGAATAAATGCATTAAAACTGTAAGTTTTAAGCCCACTTGAGGGTGGCAAAACCGGCATTTTAACCTACTTGCGAGTAGTTAACCATTTCCAAAACAAACATGAAATGTTTTGTTCCAATTTGGGCGATTTGGTCTATACTTGTTTGCTGCGCGCACAACATAGTAATTCTAGGCTAATAACCGGAATAAGAACGCGTAATGTTTTCAAAATAAGATATCACAGTTAGTAGAGGCCGATCTTTGATCGGGCGAGAGGGGGTGCTCATAGCTGACATTCCCCAATTGTACCCAAGTTCCCGAGCCGAGGCAACTTTGGTGATGACGGACACGTGGCCTTTGGCACCGAGTCAGGGTTTCCTAAATTCCCCCATAAAAAATATTTAGGTGGCGACTCTGTATCTGGTGAAGCAGTCCATGTTTGGCACTTCTTTCAAAAAATCTGTTTTCTCAAAACGATTTGCTAGATTTGGACTCTTTGGTTCAGATTAAGAACCGTAACAAATCGAGTCCGAACTGTAGTAGACCCGCAAAGCGAACAAAACGGGATTCCCTCCCGGGACGTCTACAGGAGCCTTGTTCTTGAAAGTGTTCTTCAAGGGTGAGCATTCTTGCTTTTAAACCCCCATTCTTGCTTAAGCTTTTAGACCTATTTGCTTATTGTTTTAAGCTTAACTCTAAACTGATAAAAGTTCTGATTTTACAAGATTTAGACCTTTGTTTAAGGTCACTTTTTAGTTTGGGGTTGTTTACCCCCTCTTAGGCCTTGTTTGGCCTTATTCTCGTGCATTCTTTTTAAGCCTTGGGATCACCTTGTTTTGGCCTTCCCACCACTGAAATCCGGAGAGATTTCAGTGGTGGGGATGGTGTTTTAAGGTCCCAAAAAGGAGAGGGTCATCCCCTCTCCTTGTGTTTTCAATATTTGCCTTAATATGCCTCATGTGTGAGCATGTTTGTTAAGTTCATGTTGGCCATATTTTAGCATGTATTTATGGCTATTTTGCTGAGGCTCACCATTGTTTTTGCTTTTCTTGGTCATTCCATACATGGTTTATACACTTGTAATGTAAATCACACACACTAGCTTTGTATGCTTCATGAAGTAGCATGTCATTCTAGACTATGTTGTGTCCATTTCAGCATGTTCTTGGGCTTATTTTACCATGTCATACCTCTGTTAGGGTTTGGTTTAATAGCTCCTTGCATGCTCCATGCACTTGTAGTGCATTTCTATGAAATAGCCTAATGTGTCTCATGCTTTAACATATCATTTTAGCATGCTTTTGGCTTAGCTCTGAGAATACTTTATTCATGTTTTACCATGTTTAAGGTCTGATTTGTATTGTTTTGATCATATATGCCATGCTTTGTATAGCCATAAGGCATTCTAGCTTGTTAGCCTTAAGTGTCCAAGTCACTAGCATGCTTTATTTGGGCTATTATCATGATTTGGCATCATTTGAAATGTTATTTCAGTCCATATAGTATGCTCATATACTTGCACTTATCACTCCTTTAATGCTTTAAAGAGTTGATGTTTTATGCCTCATGAATGGACCATTGTGTATGCCTTCATGTTTAGGTCTTTGGGATGCCATCTAAGTGGGTTTTTGGTCTTGTTTTACCATGCCATGACTCTGTTTTTCATTGCTTATGTCATGCCATGTTTGGTTTTGATAGGTGTAGTGTAACACCCCTTTTGTAGCCTTGCACGCCTCATGCTTTTGGCATTGTGTTCTAGCTTGTATTGGCTAGTTTCAAGCATGTTTTTGGTCTTGTTTAGACCTTCCTTGGGACTATTTTAGGTCCCCTTGGCCCTTTGGAGCTTGTCTTGCATGGCCTTGGTTTGAACCCCTTGGCTAGTCTTAAGCTTTGGGCTTTCTTGCATGCTATACTTGCTTTGTTTGGTTGGTTTGGCACCTTTCCACGTGCGATTTCAGAGCTTACCATGTTCGTCACATGTCCATATTTGTCCCATTTTAAGTGTTCTTGAAAGTTGCTCTCCTATGCTTAGGTGATAGGCCAATTGGCATGCATGTTTGTATGTACCTTTGTCTTCATTTTCTTAGCATTTTGGCCACTGATTTGGGCATGTTTAAGAGCTGTCCATTTTGGTTTAAGTCCATCTTTACATGTTGTTGCATGCTTGCTTCATTTTGCATGTTGTTGCATGCTATGCATGTTTGCATATTTTGGTTGTATGCCTATTGCATGTTAGTTGCATTGCATAATCTTGTTGTATGTTTGAGTTGCTTGCATGCTTAGGTTGCATTGCATTGTGTGTGCATTCCCTTGCCTCTTGATCAAGCATGATAGAGGTTGGGGCCCCTATGTGTTTTTGTGCATTTCATTTGATATTGAATTGCACACTTGGCTCCTTTGGCCATCATGCATTGAAATGCATGATTGGTGGTCCGAGGGTCGAGAACTACACACCTTTGAGTCTTAAACATGATAAGGGGTGTAGTTGTGCAGACATTGTCTTGTAAATGTATTGCCATGCTCTGTTTGTCCTCTGCTGCAGCAACAGGAGCTTTTTCACAGGAAGAGATGGTCGATCAACCATATTCAGTGCCGATCGGCAACAAACATTTGGCCAAGAGCTCTATTTTTGGTCGATGACCAGTTTACCTTGGCCGACAGCCTTTCCATTTGGCCGATGGCCTCTCAGCATGCCCACAAGATGGTTCAGAAGTATCACAGAAGTTGGCACAATTTTCAGAGGTACAGAGCAGTGCAAACAGAGGCAACATGAGGCATGGCGATGGATTTTCGAGTGAAGCCGACTAAGCATGCATTCGTCCCTCTTCCCGAGGCTGTTTACTATTTCCATAGCTTAATTAATTTGTTTAATTAGTTAAGGGTTGTGTAATAATTAATTAGCTTGTTAATTAGTTAATTAGATGATTTATATTATTCTTTTGGTCCCTCCGTCGAGAGGGCGCAATTGTGTAATAAGCGTGCGTGTGTGTGATGCATGTCTTCCAAACCCACTTCTTTTTCCTTTTTACTTACCTGCTTTCAGTGGTTAGTTCTAGGGCATATTTCAATTAGCATCCTTATGCTATGCATGTTTGCACCATTCATTTGTATTGCATGCACCGGGCTCAGCGCATCATACTAACTGCATCGTATTTCAATTCCAAGTTGAATACATGTATCGAATTGTCGCATCTCATATGCCATTTTAGAATAGCCGAGCCTATTTCTAGTTACATCTTTGCATGTGTTGCATTAGCCATCTTAACATGAACTAGGATCATGCATGATTTCTAACTAGTTTCTTGTTTTGGCTCGGAGTACACTGTGAGTGTTTATGCTTTAGCATCTTACATGAGTGTGAGTTTTATCATGACAGCATGCTTGCCATGAGACTAATTGCTTATGTGATATAACTGCCTGAATGCCTGTGGGTGAAGGTTGGATTACTTGAATTAGAACAATTCATTGAAATCCGTGTTTTAGCCTACTTGCGAGTAGCAAACTTCAAACTATTTCCAAACGAACGGATATGTGATGCTTTGTTCCAAATTAGGCGATCTAGTCTATACTTGTGTGTTGTGCGCATCACATAGTAATTCTAGCTAATTAACCGGAATAAGAACGCATGTGTTTTAAAAAAACAAGATATCATGCTTAGTACAAGCCAACCTTTGATCGGGCGAGCGGGGGTGCCCATAGATGACCATCCCCAATCGTACCCAAGTTCCCGAGCCGAGGCAACTTTGGTGATGACGACACGTGGCCTTAGGCAACGAGTCAAGGTTTCCTAAATTCCCCAAAATAAAATATTTAGGTGGCGACTCTGTATCTGGTAAAACAGTCCATGTTTGGCACTTCTTTCTAAAAATCAGTTTTCCAAAACAATTTGTCGGATTTGGACTCTTTGGTGATTTATCGGTCTCGCATTGCACTTTGCGGGATTAGATTCAGAACCGTGACATTTGAGTCCAAACTGTAGTAGCAAAGCCCTCGGGGGGCGTCTATAGTGGGCCGTACGTGCGATGGTCTGGCTGGCTCAGATTTTTCGCTTCTCGCTCGAAGAATCTTCTTTCGCGCACTTTTTAATTGAATTTGCGTGTTACCTATCAAATCTGTACAAATGCACAAAACACAACATCTCCACTAAATAAACAATATTGAAAGACTAAAAATGTAACTTCAGTGGCCTCAATGTGGTACTTTTCGACCTACATCACATCCCCCAACTTACATTTTTCTAGGCCTCAAGCAAAACAAAAGAAATAAGAAAAATAAAATAACTTTAAGCCACTTTTGTAGGGATCACGATTGCATTTAGCATATGCAACAAGCCTTAAAACCACAAGGTTACCCCTAGTGGACGAGTGTAGTCTCGTGAGGGTTTTCAAAAATGATACCCACAAACATCAACATATTCATATCCGCTTAACAACAATTAATCTTACTATTCCACCTAACAATCAACTTATGTGCCACTACAGTGTGATATTAAGAAATGATGAGTTATTGAAGGCACAATGGACAAGCATGAAGGAATCTATTGAGTCAAAACCACAATTCAGTTAATACAAGAGTAAAGTCCCCTATACTTGTGCATGCTAGTAAACACATCATCAGTACCCTTGGTGTAAAGTGCAATCTCCATATTAGTTAACTGTTCACTGTAATAGCCCAGTGTAACTCATAATAACAACCAACATATATAGAAAAACTAAACTGTTGCAGCCAAGATTCTCAAATTTTTTTTTTTTTTATATGACTGTGCCATGTCCTGATCCATTAAGCTTTCTAATCAACCCATGTAACAAGCATTGGGCCAATGACTCCCAAACAAGACGGTTTTAGGGCACTAGGTGTGAAGACACCCCTACGGGCTTAATAACTCAAGTTGAAAATGCTACGAATCCGAACAAGTCATTCTCTTTATTTTTCCTTAACTGTGCAATGTCTAAGTCCCTTAAGCTTTCTAATTGACCCATATAGCAAGTATTGGGCCAATGACTCTCAAACCAGACGGTTTTAGGGCACTAGGTGTAGAGACACCCTACAGGCTTAATAACTCGAGTTAAAAAGGCTACGAACCAAACAAGTCAAGTGTTTTTTTTTTTTTTTTTTTTTAAAGAATCTTGGCTACTCATTTGTTCTTTTCTGCAACCCTAGCCATTATTAATGATGTACACCAAGGATTATAATAAAAAGGTCCCCGCTATGATAGTGTGTTCATATGAATTAAGGCATACTCATGACAAATGTACTAATACCACAAACACAAACAACTATCCTAGTGCAAACATCACATGTGAGTATTTACCCAATAAACCCTTTTCATACAAGCCCACTATGTTCCCCAATTAACATATGCTCATATCATTACCATATTGGCACAAAGTGAACATTAAGTGAAGTGGTGCAATCAAGTGCAGCAAGTACAAACATGAATGGTTATTATAAATACCCTCACCCCCCAACTAGAATACAACATTGTCCTCAATGTAAGCAATTGTACATGAGATAGTAAAATGAGAGAGAGGATCTTACCAGACAGCACGGGCGCACATCCAGCGAGGCGAGGACACCCAAACACACACACACTTTTTCCTTTCTTTTTGGAACTATACAATATAAAAGGAAAAGAAAAATAAAATAAAATAAAACAAAACAAAAATAAATAAAGAAAACAAAGAAAATATACAGATATCACTGATGTGGATCCGGCGCTGGTGGGAAATACTATTCAAATAAGGCCTGCATCAGTGTCCGAGTCTTGAACGCCTCATCATGAACCCTAGCACCAAGCTGATCAAACCGATGCTCGCTTGAGTACCGGTATGCGTAGAAGTCAATTTGCAGAGATGCAACTGACTATTGATACCCATCAAATGCCACCTGTGAGTAATCCTGATAGGCCTGATAGTCGGCCCGGAGATCAACCACTGATTGCTGAATAGCGGCTTGATTATCCAAAAGAGCCTGATATTGCGCCCTCGTCATACGAAATGGTGCTGGTGCTGGTGCTGGTGCTAGTGCTGGTGCGGCGGCGGGCTCTACCGAGGCATCATTAGGATTGGCCGGGGCTTCGGAGAGTAGTAATGGAAGCAGTAGGCGAGCAATGGTTTGGCGCCAGTGGGTTTTCCCATAAAGTATAGACGGCGGAAGCTAAACCTCATTGGAGTCGAGTGGGTATGTCCCTTGGGCTTTGATAAGCGCAGTGATGAGGTTGGCGAAAGGGAGCGCCCATGTAGAACTGCCCCGGGTGTCGCGCACTTTGACTTCATTAAGGATTCAGTGCATCTGGTTGTAGATCCAAGTAGGGATGTCAACCCAAAACCCGAAGTCAAATCGGTGCAAGGCATGGAGGAAGTCCCCTCGCCGCTCTTCCTTGTGGCCAAGAAGGATGACATTCTTTTTCAGTACCACATCGAGGAAGAGAAGGTGGCATGGTAAGTTAGCCTGCCGGATGCTAGTACAGTTGTCATCATCCTGTCGCCCCTCATAAAATTCAATGACCAGTGCCGGAATGGTGAGTTCCCGAGTGAATACCGAGAACTGTTCTGCATTGATAGTGTCCATAGAACAGTGGAGGACCTTGGCAATGGAAGCTCGTGTGACGGCTAACTCCACCCCATCAACAAGGGACAAAAGTGCTTCCAGGGCCTCGTCACTGGTGTACATATTTTGATAAAATACTCGCACAATGCGAGCATACGCCGGTTCAGTGATGGTGCAGATGCCCAAGAGGCCCCGCTCTTCAAGTTGCCGGACACTCCACGCAATGGATTGATAGCGAGCGTCGAAAGTATTCCACATCAAAGGATGTATCACAGGCAACTGGTTTGTTTGCCCAAGCGTCCGTTGGCATATCCCTAAACGCAATGTTGGCATTGCGAGGCCGTTGGGTGCTCGGCAGGATAATGAATCATATCTATACAAAATAATTCACCAAAACAACCAAAAATGTGAAACCATTATATCAGCACTCATCAATACGCATGTATGCACAATTACTCAAACCTCATTGTCATCACACAACCACCGGAAATTTTTTTTTTTTAAAATTATTTATTTATTTATTTTTTTTAGTATGTTATTAAATTAACTACAGAAAATTAACTTACACTAAGTTAGCATGAGACAAAATTTACAAACACACATATGAACTACAATGAATAAATAATAAGAAAATAAAATAAAATAATTTAAGTTAGTAGAAGTAATAAAATAAAATAAAATAAAAATTTAGAAAATAAAAATAAAAATAAAAACTAAACATTTAAATGACAATTAAATCACTAAATAAAAATAAAATTACGTCACTAACTAAACAATTAAACAAAAATAAAAATAAAAATAAAAACAATCGACTACCCAATTAAACAAAACAGAACCACTAACTAAATAATTTAAATTAAACAACTACAGTAATAAAAATAAGCTAAATTATTATTATTATTAGTACCTCTATTTCTGAGTTTTTTTTTTTTTTTTGGGCCGTACGTGCGCCAAAAAGGGCTGCACGTGCGGTGGATTTGTTTGTCGCCCAGAATTTTTTTTTTTTTTTTTTAAGGATGAACCATAGATCATGATTTGAAACAAAAATAAAAAACAACTCTATTTATCTACTCCTACACTCACAAATCTAAACAAAAAGGAAAGTTTACCTTGAAAAAGTGGAGAAAGATGGAGAAAGAATGATGATTCGCCGGAAAAAATGGCGATGGTGGTCGCCGGAGATTCGATGGAAGGAGAGGAAATAGGGCACCGGTGGTGAGATGGTGGTGAGGAAAAAGGAGAGGGAGAGAAGTTGGTATGGTGGGGTTGGATGGAATTGGTGGGCGTGTGGGGTTGAGAGAGATAGAGAAGAAGAAGAAGAAGAAAGGTAGAGAGAGAGAGAGAGAGAGAGAGAGAATAGTTGGGAAGGAGAGGGGATCAACAAAGGGAGGCTAGGGTTTTGTCAATAAAATTATTATTATTATTATTATTATTATTATTATTATTATTATTATTATTATTATTATTATTATCTATTTTTATTTTTTTTGAAAATAAACTAACATAACATAAATAAATAAATAAAAATAAAAATAAAAAATTGTGAATTTTTTTTAAAATTTTTTTTTATTTTTTTTATGTAAATAAAATAAGGAAATAAAATAAATAAAGAAATAAAATTGTACATTTATTGTTTTTAATTTTTAATTTTGTTTTTTTTTTTTTTTGAAATAAGTAAATAAATAAATAAAACAAAATCTGCAGGTTTTAATTTTTTTTTTTAACTAATTTGTAGACACCCTAATTTTTATAATTACAATTAAATCCCTAACCTTGAGTTTATTTCAATAAAGCCCTTGAATTTTTGCTTAATTGCGTTTTAAACCCTAGAATCGGTAAGGATTCAGTGCATCTGGTTGTAGATCAAAGTAGTAGGGATGTCAACCCAAAACCCGAAGTCAAATCGGTGCAAGGCATGGAGGGAAGTCCCCTCGCCGCTCTTCCTTGTGGCCAAGAAGGATGACATTCTTTTTCAGTAACACATCGAGGAGAGAGAGGTGGCATGGTAAGTTAGCCTGCCGGATGCTAGTACAGTTGTCATCATCTTGTCGCCCCTCATAAAATTCAATGACCAGTGCCGGAATGGTGAGGTCCCGAGTGAATACCGAGAACTGTTCTGCATTGATAGTGTCCATAGAACAGTGGAGGACCTTGGCAATGGAAGCTCGGTGACGGCTAACTCCACCCCATCAACAAGGGAACAAAAGTGCTTCCAGGGCCTCGTCACTGGTGTACATATTTTGATAAAATACTTGCACATGCAAGCATACGCCGGTTCAGTGATGGTGCAGATGCCAAGAGGCCCCGCTCTTCAAGTTGCCGGACACTCCACGCAATGGATTGATAGCGTCGAAAGTATTCCACATCAAAGGATGTATCACAGGCAACTGGTTTGTTGGCCCAAGCGTCCGTTGGCATATCCCTAAACGCAATGTTGGCATTGCGAGGCCGTTTGGGTGCTCGGCAGGATAATGAATACATATCTATACAAAATAATTCAACCAAAACAACCAAAAATGTGAAACCATTATATCAGCACTCATCAAATACGCATGTATGCACAAATTACTCAAAACCTCATTGTCATCACACCACCGGAAATTTTTTTTTTTAATTATTTTTTTATTTATTTATTTTTAGTATGTTATTAAATTAACTACAGAAAATTAACTTACGCTAAGTTAGCATGAGACAAAATTACAAACACACATATGAACTACAATGAATAAATAATAAGAAATAAAAATAAAATAAATTAAGTTAGTAGAAGTAAATAAAATAAAAATCAGAAATAAAAATAAAAATTTAAAAACTAAACATTTAAAATGACAATTAAATCACTAATAAAAATAAAATTACGTCACTACTAAACAATTAAACAAAAAATAAAAAATAAAAATAAAAACAATCGACTACCCAATTAAACAAACAAGAACCACTAACTAAATATTTAAATTAAAAACAACTACAGTAAATAAAAATAAGCTAAATTATTATTATTATTAGTACCTATATTTCTGAGTTTTTTTTTTTTTTTTGGGCCGTACGTGCGCCAAAAAGGCTGCACGTGCAGTGGATTTGTTTGTCGCCCAGAATTTTTTTTTTTTTTTTTTTAAGGATGAACCATAGATCATGATTTGAACAAAAATAAAAAACAAAACTCTACTTATCTACTCCTACACTCACAAATCTAAACAAAAAGGAAAGTTTACCTTGAAAAAGTGGAGAAAGATGGAGAAAGAATGATGATTCGCCGGAAAAAATGGTGGTCGCCGGAGATTCGATGGAAGGAGAGGAAAATAGGGCACCGGCGGTGAGATGGTGTGAGGAAAAAGGAGGAAGAAGTTGGGTATGGTTGCGGGTGGATGGAATGGTGGGGGTGTGGGGTTGAGAGAGATAGAGAAGAGAAGAGAAGAAGAAGAAGAAAGGTAGAGAGAGAGAGAGAGAGAGAGAATAGTTGGGAAAGTGAGGGATCAACAAAGGGAGGCTAGGGTTTTGTCAATAAAAATTATTATTATATTATTATTATTATTATTATTATTATTATTATTTTATCTATTTATTTTTTTTGAAAATAAAAAAACAAACATAAATAAATAAATAAAATAAAAATAAAAAAATTGTGAATTTTTTTTTTAAAATTTTTTTTTTATTTTTATATGTAAATAAAATAAGGAAATAAAAATAAATAAAGAAATAAAATTGTACATTTATTGTTTTAATTTTTAATTTTTAATTTTTGTTTTTTTTTTTTTTTTGAAATAAGTAAATAAATAAATAAAACAAAATCTGCAGGGTTTTAATTTTTTTTTTTAACTAATTTGTAGACACCCTAATTTTATAATTACCATTAAATCCCTAACCTTGAGTTTATTCAATAAAGCCCTTGAAATTTTTGCTTAATTGCGTTTTTAAACCCTAGAATCGGGAAGCATCACGGATTAATTCGAGTAAACCCTAATTGATCCCATAGATTAATAATCACCTTTAAAACCCTATTATTAACTATTAGACCCTATAATTATAGATTAATCACTTCAGATTTTTAATTCCCGGTAATGCCGTTTTTGCTCAATTTCTCGCCTTTGTTTGTGCTTTAATTTAACAGGACCTAAATTAATTCTAACTATTTTCTAATGTTAGTATATTGTATACTAAATATCAAGGTTTCATAAATTTAGACTTGGTCCCTATATACTTCTATTTTATTTCATTCCAAACCTTAATTGGAGTACTTTCTTAATTAATTTACTTATGCCTATTATTTTATGTTTATAAATACAAATATCTTATATATATATATATATATATATTTCTTGGAGCCCCAGTAGTTGGCCATGTGATGGATGAAAGGGCCTTGATGGCAACTTTGACAAATTACACTTATAGAACTTGGCCCCTAAGAAACCTTCCAATCCTTTCTCTATATATATGCACACTTCTCTCCCTCAATTTAGACATTTTCAGCCATGCACTAGAGGAGTGAGAGAGAGTGATCTTGGGAAAAAAAATAGAGAGGGAGAGAGAGAGAGAGAGAAGAGAAGAAGAAAAAGAAGAATTGTGTTAAGAGTCTTGTACAACAAAGGTAAACATACATCACCTCTTCTCTCAAGTTCTTTTACCACTTGTTTTTCCCCTCCTAATACATGCTCTTTGTATATATATGTTGTAGTCTAGGCCTACACTCTTGTATAAATGTGTATTAATCAAGAAATGGTATGCTTCTCTTTCTTTCTTAAATTTCCAACAGCAAATCTTTTCCCTCTCTTGAATTTATTTTCCTATCAAAACTCCATAAACTCGAAATCTGTTTTTATGATATAATATTTAGTATGACTAGAGTATGTGATAATTTTGGTAGGGCCTAAGGATGTATTTTTATAACCTAAACAATTTTTCTAAATTTGTTACTCACAAAACCAGAAAAACAGTCAACTTTCTCTATTTTTATAAAATTCCAGAAAAATAATCTTGAGTTCACTTTTATGTCAAAATATTAATCTTGGTGTTATATTTTAACTAAAATTTGTTTGAACTCAAGAGAGTGAGGGGTTTGAGAGAAAAACCGATTTGTGTAACTGTTAACGAATCTGGACAGATCTTGGCAATTCTGAATTATCTTAAAATTTAAAATACCTATCCTACTTTCGTAAATTGAGTTTGAAACTAGACTTGTTTATCTACAAACTCACATGGGCCAAGTACTTAGGGCCAATAAAAGTATTTTTTTCATAATTATTTTCAAACTGGTTCAAATCTGGAAATCTGGAAATTTGTGTTAATATGCTCTTATTTGGTTTGCAACTCTTATATTCTATGTTTCTTGAATGTTGTAGTCTCGATATGTAATATATGATAAATTGTGAATTTGTTTTACCATGAATAAATTACTTGTTGTTTAGTTTGGATTCGTAATTATACTGACCATGCTTTGCTATAACTGAGAACATAATGCACTTAATAAAACGGAAATCAAATGGGATGGTAATGGGTTACGATCATTGTATTAAATTTTATGAAATAATGAACGATGGATTCAAAAGTATGATATAGTGGAATGTGTTCTATTTTTGTGAAGTCTTGCACAAGTGTGTTTTCGAACCCTAACATGGCACGGGAGGTATTCTGGCTGCTTAACGAAAATAGGAGGCATGAGGGTGGCAGTGAGGGTCTCACACAGGGAGAGTATCCTTGGAAGCCCGTTCTCTTGGAGCAGACTGTGATATCACCACTCGGGTATGTAACCTAGGTGTGTGGGCATCATTGGTAATTGTGCGGTAAGCGACGCACTAGTGGTTATGCAGTAAGCGACACACTGGTATTGTATTAACCAAAGAGGAGTCAGAATTGCCCGTGGCCAGTGTTAGTGGTTGGGTCAGAATGGCATTCCGCGGGGAGTTGCCTAAAACTAATTAAAATTGACTATTATTCATGAGAACTGAAATTTAATTATAAGCTCTGCTTAATTATTGCTTTCGCTGTATGTTATGATCATGCCGTTATGTTATTTGTGTATTTGGAATGGGAAAATGATCGGAGTGTGTGTGTTTACTGGGCATTCCAAGCTCATGACGTTTTATGCCAGGTGAAGGCGAGTTTTACACGAAAAACGGAACCCCTAAAAGCTTTGCGGAACCATGGCTGCCTAGAGATTAGATTGTATATTTCCTGTATTTGGGATAATCTTTTTGTATCAAGGAACTAATCTGTATTTAAAGACATGAAGAATTTTATCTGTAACTATTATTAATATTTTCTCTTAGTGTAATTATTTGTATTTTGTGCTTAAAAATGATGTGTATCCGCTAGTTAAACCTCGGTGTATCGTTGTATTATATTATCAAAATTTGGGATGTCACAGAATTGGGCCACTCCTATGGCTCGAAAGCATAATGCTTTTGGGCTTGGCCGCTCATGCGCCCATGCCCTTCCGCTCGTGCGGTGTAAATTTTTTTTTTTTTTTATTGGACTGGACCGCTCGTGCCCCATTTGGGCCGCTCGAGCGCCTAATTTTGGGCCACTCCAGCGGCAGAATTCGGCCACTCCTGCAGCTCGAAAGTAGTAGCCAATTGGCTTGGGCCGCTCATGCGCCCAGGCACACTGCTCGTGCGGTCCATTTTGGAGGATCCGCTCGTGTGCCCATTTGGGCCGCACGTGCAGTTTGTCGCCCTTTTTTTTTTTTTTTTTTTTTTTTAAAGAAACAGGTACAACCCAATTTTTTTATTATTATTATTTTTATTATTTTTATTTTAAATAAAAAAACCCAATCACCATCCAAATAAAAATCTAAACAATTTCTATCTTCAATGCACATTTGAAATAAATAAAAATAATAAAATAAATAATAATAATAAATAATAATAATAAAAAAAAATAGAACATCGAAAATATTAAAATGCACAGCAAAAGTGTAATCTTCACTCGAAAAACCACAGGTACTACTTTTCTCCCTAACAGTGTGTGTAACTTTCCTTATTCTCCAATAGGGTGACAGACTAGGTTGATTTGGTGTTCAGAATCGAGGCACATAGAGCTAACTCGACCTATGGGGCTGCCATACAGAGTTCAAGCCGAGGTGGTTTTGAAGCAATCTCCACACTTCTGGGTATTTAAACCAGACTCTAGTCTCGGAAATTCCAAACCTTTGCGTTCTAGGCTTTGCCATTCGAACTCTAGTTTCCACCGTCTAAGTTGGTCTCCTAGGAACTCACTACAAACACAGTTTGGTGGCTATACCAGACCGTCAGATGTCGTTCGGGCACGGCTAACACCAAAGGAATTGCACCTTTAGAGGATTTAAAGTCTTCCAGACGCAAATAAAGCACAACTAGAATAAAGAAAAATAGAATAGAGTAGAAGGGAAAGAAAAGAGAACAAGACATCGATCTCTCAATCATAGTAAAAAAGGTCCATCAAAGCAATGGACTCAATCATATCCCCATTCCCAATCCCCTCTATATATGGCTTCAGTCTTTGCCATTCACTTTGAAAGTGTGGCCATTCTTTGGATCTTGCACCTCAACAGTGCCATGAATAAGTGCCTCTATAACCACAAAGGGACCATCCCATCTTGATCTAAGCTAACCTGGAAAGAGTCTCAATTTTGAGTTAAAAAGCCACACTTTTTGGCCGGGTTCAAAGGATTTTCTGTTAATGTACTTGTCATGGAATTCCTTAGTCCGAGCTTTAAAAATTCTCGAACTCTCATATGTGTCATTCCAAATTTCCCCCAACTCATTGCAATTTTCGGTTGAGCCCAACCGCGGCCATATCGAAGTTAAACTTCTTTATGGCCCACAATGCTCGATGCTCAAATTCAACCGGGAGATGGCAAGCTTTGCCAAACACCGCCCCATATGGTGACATCCCAATGGGTGTCTTATAAGCAGTGCGGTAGGCCCATAATACATCAATCAAACGTTGTGACCAATATTTCCTATCTGGCCTCACCGTTTTCTCTATTATGTACTTTACCTCCTTATTTGAGACTTCCACTTGGCCACTAGTTTGAGGATGGTATAGAGTGCCAACTTTATGAGTGATGGAGTATTTTTTAACTACCAACTCAAAGAACCGGTTACAAAAATGTGTACCCTGATCACTTATTATGGCTTTAGAAAACCCAAAACGACTAAAGATGTTTTCATGCAAAAATTTGATTACTACTTTATGATCGTTTGTTCGAGTAGCTATCGCCTCCACCCATTTAGACATATAATCCAATGCCAAGAGAATATACTCAAATCTGAATGACGACGGGAAAGGTCCCATAAAATCAATCCCCCAAACATCAAAGATCTCTACTACAAGAATAGGGGACATTGGCATCATGTCACGCCGAGATATCGAACCCATTTGCTGACAGTGCAAACAAGTTCTACAAAATTGATGGACATCTTTAAAAATTGTGGGCCAATAAAACCCACTTTGTAAAATCTTGGTCGCCGTTTATGCCCACTAAAATGACCGCCACATGCAGAAAAATAACAAAGTGTAAGAATGCTATGCACCTCACTTTCAAGCACACACCGTCGGATCACTTGGTCGAAGCGATATTTAAACAACTCCGGATCCTCCCAAAAATAATACCTGACCTGTTAAAAGAATCGGTCTTTGTCTTGCTTGGACAAATTTTGAGGAATTTGCCCAATGGCCAAATAATTCACAATATGTGCAAACCACGGGGGGCTCGCTCATGACACCACAAAGAGTTGTTCGTCCGGAAACGAATCATGCAAAATAAGAAGGTCACTAGTATACTCAACAAGGATTCGGGAGAGGTGATCTGCCACCACATTCTCAGATCCTTTCTTATCTCGGATCTCTAGGTCAAATTTCTGAAGCAACAAAATCCATCTAATTAACCTAGGTTTGGTCTCTTTCTTTGATAGTTAATACCGCAAAGCGGCATGATCAGTGAAGACTATGACCTTGGAACCTAGGAGATAGGACCGAAATTTATCTAAGGCAAAAACCACAGCTAGCAACTCTTTCTCAGTGGTAGTGTAATTCAATTGTGCATCCGAGAGAGTGTGACTAGCATAGTATATAGCATATGGTGCCCTAATTGACCCTTTGGCCCAACACAGCCCCAATAGCATAATCTGAGGCATCACACATGATTTCAAAGGGAAGTGACTAATCCGGTGATTTTATGATTGGGGCGGTGGTAAGGGCCATTCTTAGTGTTTCAAAAGCCTTCAAGCATGCCTCATCAAAGATAAAAGGTGTGTCCTTAGCAAGTAAACTGCACAAATGATTTGATATTTTACTAAAGTCTTTGATGAACCTACGATAAAAACCTGCATGCCCTAGAAAATACCTAATTTGACGCACAGAATTTGGTGGAGAAAGGCCTGCAATGAGGTTAACCTTAGCTTTGTCAACCTCTATGCCTCAAGGGGACACAATGTGTCCCAACACTATACCCTCACGAACCATAAAATGGCTCTTTTCCCAACTCAAAATCAAGTTTGTCTCCACACAATGAATAAGGACTTTGGTTAAGTTCTGGAGACATTCCTCAAAAGATGGCCTAAACACAAAGAAGTCATCCATGAAAACCTCTAAAAATTTCTCCACCATGTCAAAGAAAATGGCCATTATATACCGTTGAAAAGACACCGGTGCATTACATAGCCCAAAAGGCATACGCCTATAAGCAAAAATGCTAAAAGGGCAAGTGAAAGTGGTATTTTCCTGGTCAGCGGGGTACACCGGGACTTGATTATACCACGAGTAGCCATCAAGAAAACAATAGAAACTCTGCCCCGCTAACCGCTCTAGGATCTGGTTAATAAAAGGTAAAGGAAAATGATCATTCCTAGTCGTGGAACTCAGTCTCCTATAATCAATGCACACTCGCCACCCAATAGTGGTTCGTGTCGAGACTAACTCTCCTCTCTCATTCTCAACAACAATGACGCCTGATTTCTTGGGCACCACTTGTGTGGGACTCACCTACTTGCTATCCGAGATGGGGTATATAATACTCGCATCTAACAATTTCAATACCTCCTTTTTCACTACCTCTTTCATATTGAGATTAAGCCTCTGTTGCATTTCACAAGAAGGTTTGGTGTCCTCCTCTAGGTGTATATAATGCATGCACATGGAGGGATCTATCCATTTCAAATCAGCCACTGACCACCCTATAGCACTCTAATGTGCCACGAGAACACTCATTAACTAACTCTCTTGCTCTGCAGTCAAGTCAAATGCAATGATGACTGGTAAAGTATCCTAGGGCCCTAAAAATGCATACTTGAGTGTGGCCAGGAATGGCTTCAACTCAAGTGTAGGTGGTGTGACCAAAGATGGTGTGGCAAGCTCTCTCGACAGAGGAGGAAGTGACTCAAACCGGGCTTTCCACGGAGGAAAATTCGGTGTAGAAGAAGCATTAAGTAAAGCGTTCACCTCCTCAACCGACCTGTCGATATCAAAATTCTCAAACCCAAAATGAGCTAAACAAGCCTCTAGAGGGTCCTCTACAAGAATGGAGGGTAAAGCTTCCTCCACAATGCCATCTACAACATCCACAAATAAGCACTCTTCTCTCTGATGGGGTTGTTGGGATGCTTGGGAAACATTAAGTTTGACTTGCATGTGTAACGACCCCATCGCATATAATGACTAGCACTTAATTAATTAAGGAGATTGAAATTTAATTGCCAATTATTCCAATTTAATCTGGGTTTTACGAAAAGTATGGAGATTCATTTATGGTTCTATTAAGTGCTTATTTTGGAATTAGAAATTAATGGTCCAAATGGTTTTAAGAAGTGAAATTAAGAAGTTGAGTCAATTTAATTTTAATTATGGACCATTTGGGAGTTTAATTAAATATTCGATTCAAGTTAGTAAAATTGAGATTCGATTAAATTGGGTCCGAATTGGAATTAATTAAGTTAATTAAATTATGAGGATTGAGAATTGTGATTATTACGAATAAAAATTATTTATGGGGTGTCCAATTTGAATATATAATTTATCGGCAAAGATTTTGAAGTTTAATCCAAAATTGAAGACCTTAATGATTTAAGGAACCAAAATTGATGATGGGAATAAGTTTAATTTGATGTTTAGAGCCTTTTAGAAGTTTGATTAAAAATCTAATTTGGATTGACAAATTTAAATATATTTAATTAGGCTCTAATGAAAGTCAATTAAACTAATTAAATTATGTGGGATTTGAGATTAGTTATAATTAACTAATTTTGTGTTAATTAAAATTAATTAAGATTAAGTGATGCTTAATTAAATTATTCCTAGACATAAATTGAATTATGGTCTAAATTAGTATTGGGGGTGTAAATGGGTGTGGGTGTATTGAGAAATCTGTGTATGTGTGTGTATATGATGTGTTGGAAATCAAAGAAGAGTGCACGTGTGCTATGTTGAGGTCAAGAAGTGAGGTGTGTGTGTGTGAGTGAATGTATAACCTGCTGGAAGAAGAAAAGGAAAGGAACGAGAAGGAATCTGAGAGAGAGAAATAAAGAGAGAGACTAGAGAGAACCCACTTCATTTTGTTGCTTGTTGTTGGAAAAGAAGAAATTTCAGCCCAAGAAGAAAAAGAAACTACGGAAAGAAAAGCTAGAAAAGATGAGAAATGGAAAGAGAAGCTCAAGGTTTGAAGGAGAAGAAGAATTAGAAAACTTAAGGTATGGAATTTATGCTTAATTTGTGTAGAATCCTTACATTACATTTACAATTAAAAATGAAATTAGACTCAAATCATGTAATTGAAAGGAATTAGCAAGAAGATGAAGAAAGATTGATTTAAGTGTAAGATTATGGAAGTTAATTTGAAATTGGGTTCTAAACATGAAATGGGTTACATGCATGTGGATTATTATGGAAAATAAATTAGAAATTAATTATTTTGAGTTTAATTTTTGTAATCTTGCATGAGATTAAGTTCTATTGTTACATGCATGAGGGAATTCTATGAGTATTTGAATTTATATTTACATGCATCATGGATTTTGAAGAAATTGAGCCATTTAAGTTCATATTTTGAAGAGAAAAAGGAAATGTTTTATGAACATCAAGTTTATGGAAATTTGGAATTAATCCTAAAGTTTTGATTTTATAATTAGACTTTTATTTAATCCATGCATGTGATGTAACTTAAGAATTTTATTCAATTTAGATACATTTTAGAACACCCATGATTATAAATTAAGTATTTGGTTAAAAATTGTGTTAAGTTGATTTTGTTATTAATAGTAAAAATTGGATCTATTTGTATTACATACATCATGGAATTTCAAGAGGTTGGGAAATCTAATTTATATTTTAGAATTGTGGGTTGACATAAAGAAGATGAATTAAAACTAAATTTGAGCAATTGGAGCATGATTTTGAATGAATGTTTTCTAATTGAAAGTGTTTACTAAATCATACAATGGTTCTCCATTTTTGTGTACCAAAAATACATGTTTTGAGGCTTTGACTATCAAATTTGAACTTCATTTGCAATTCTGGAATTTCCAGAATTTATGCTGTCCGCTCAAGCGAGGAAAGTCTTGCTCAAGCGTGAAAATCGAACTCCCATAAATTTTTCAAATTTTACAGTCCGCTCGAGCGACCAAAGTGGCGCTCGAGCGAAGACCCCATTTTCAGCATATTTTGGAAAATTACATTTAGTTCACATTTTTATTCTCATCTCTTTCCAAAGCATACTAGATATGATTTATGACTCAATAAAGATTAATAAGCTACCAATCAACATAAATTAGTTAGTTAAAGAATGAATCATTGATCTAGTGGTAATTGTTTAAGAAGCCAAGTAAAAGATCAATCTATTTGGAAAAGAAGGACTTAGTAATGAAAGAATATGTAAAATAAGAACCTGGTTTATTTGAATGAGAAAGAATAAGCGTAGTAAAACTTCAGATTATTTAGACGGAAAAAGACTAGAAAAGTCAAGTTTAATCAAGGAAGTAATATTGTATTTCAATGTGTATATGTTATGTGCTTGTGTAGGTCACGCGCCATTGTTTGCCTGATTTATCTGATATGTCCAGTCTGTCTGATTTGCTTCTGCAGCTATCTGTGAGTAATAACATAGTAAAGTTATGTTCAACCTTATTTATTTTCTGTATGATGAAATAAGAATTGTTTTCTGAAATGTTATGTTCTGTACAATGAATGATTGTCCAATTTCTGATATGTATTCGTGACATCCTTAGTATCATGTGATACGTGTTGGCTGTTACCCGGTATCGGAGGTTCCATCATGGAACTTAATCTATCTGCACTCTGTTACCCGTACCAGAGGCTCCATCATGGGCCTCAGCGTGTTTATTCTCTGTTACCCAGATCCAGAGGTTCCTTTATGGAACTGGTTATTCGTAACCCTCACGTGTCTGCATCTGTTCTGTATCTGCTCTGTTAGCGCTTATAGAGGTATCACGTATACTTACGCATGACTTATGATTTCTGTATATGATCTGGACAAATTATGAATTTGATACGAAACTGAATTATGAATTCTGAATCTATACGAACTCATTCATTGAAACCCATTTACTCTGTTATTGTTCACTGAGCTTTCGCTCACAGTTTATATTATGTATGTAGGTGAGCTGGCGCGTGATCAGGGCCAGAGTTGACGGCCTTCTTTTCTGTTTTTGTCAGCCAACCGTTGTGCCTCCCGTGGAGCTTCCGGATATGTCAAGTGATTATGGCTATGTGATTTAAAGTTTAAGTTTTGTTTTCGTGTTTGGTTGAACAAGTCTTGTGTATTTTGTAAATAGGGCTAAGTCCCTTTTTGTCTAATCTGTATATATATTATGACGTAGGCATGATGTGTATATACGTATATAAAAAGTTTAAAATTTTTCTGTCTCATATAAGTTTGCACAGCTCAATGGACGTTGTATATTTGTTATTTGCTTCCGCTAGCCCCTAAGATTATGTTAATTTGTTTCAGAGGCCTTCGGAAATCCCAGGATTACTGGCCGGTTACGATGCTAAACCTATAGGGGCGGGTTTGAGTCATGACAGCATGTTCCCAAATGAAACTTCCATAACCCCGGTACGACAATTTATGCACGCATTGGCCGTAGCCAAGAAAGGTCGACCTAAGATCACCGGGATTTGTTTCCTAGAACTGGCTACCAGTTCCATATCTAAAACCAAAAAGTCAACAGGAAAGTAAAACTTATCGACCTTCACTAGCACATCCTCAATCATGCCACGTGGCACTTTGGGAGACCGGTCAGCCAACTGGAGAGTAACAGTAGTGGGCTTCAACTCGCCAAGCCTAAATTCTTCGTACACTGAGTACGGCAATAAATTGACACTAGCCCCTAAATCTAATAATGCCCTATCAATGAAATGGTCCCCTATAATGCATGCAATAGTTGGGGCACCTTGGTCTTTAAACTTAGGGGGTGTGTCATTCAACAAGATAGAGCTTTTGCTCCGTAAGTATGACCTTCTAGGACACGTGTGTCGTAGATTTACGCTTTTGCATACAAAGGTCCTTCAGAAATTTAGCATAGGAGGGTACTTGCTTAATCGCCTTCAACAAGGGGAGGTTGATTTTTACCTGTTTAAAGACCTCCATCATTGCTTCCATGGATGCTGCCTTCTTATTGAAAGGGGACAGTGTATCAAGGCATTGGGAAAATGGTGCCTTAGGCTCATGTGAAGTGCTAGGAACTAAGTCATCCCTCTTAGGTGTTTCCCCCTCACCCTTTCTCTCATTGGGTGGACCACCGTGGTCACCCTTTTTAACCTTAGTTGCATCAAATGCAACTGGTTGAGGCTCTAACTCCCTCCCACTTCTCAAGGTAATTACCGCTTGCACCTACTCATGGTGCTTTCCATTCCCACCCGACCCTTTTGCCCCGTATTGACCCTTAAGGTTGCCCACTGTCTGATTCGGTAATTTTCCCTCCTCTTTCCTATTCATGTTGTTAGCCATTTGACCTAATTGGGCCTCTAGCTTGGCAATGGAGTGAGTATGGGAGTGAACTATTGGTTCTAACCCCTTAAGTTCTGAGAAAACTTCTAACACCTGAGTCTCAAAGGTAGAGTTGCCTTGAGGAACAGGTGGGGGTTGTGGTTGCCGATAAGGTTGTGGGGGTCCATAAGGTTGTGGTGGTTGGTAAGAAGATTGGTTGGAAAAATTATTAAAATTCTGCCTTGGTGGTAGAGGGTTGTAAGAAGTGCCTTGTGAAGGAGGTCTCCATGAAAAATTAGGGTGATTTCTCCATCTCAGATTGTATATGTTGAAGTATAGGTCATTACCCGGGTTGGAGAATCCTTGAGCCGCATTCACATGCTCTTGGACTAACTCCGAAAATTATGATACCGGAGGGCACTCACTCAAGTCATGAGCAGGGCTCGCACAAATAACACATGCCTCGTGAAATTAAGGCTGATCTTGCTGTGTAGGGGCATGTCTTGCAGCTAATAATTAGTCCATTTTGTGGGATAATGCCTCTACTTGTTGGGCTAACTCTAGGTTTTGCCTGACCTCATAAATGCCCCCTCTCTTCGGGGCTCCAACTACTGGTTGCCGGACTTGCCGAGCTACGGAGGCTGGTGAAGGGAATTATCACTTAAATAATTGCCATGCCTCGACATCATTTTTGGACATGAATGTCCCACCACAAGAGGAATCCACCATTTGGCGGTGAGGCTCAGTTAAGCCATAGTAAAAGGTCTGCACAAGTTGCCAATCAGGCATTTGGTGGTGGGGACACTGTTGGAGAAGGTCACGAAGTCTTTCCTACGTCTCATGAAATTGCTCACCATCAATTTGAGCAAAATTGGTGATGGCTCGCCTAAGTTGGTTAGTTTTACGATAAGAAAGTACTTCTCCAAGAACCGTTGCTGTAATGGTCCCAAGTTGTGATTGAATTAGCAGGTAAGGAGTTCAACTAGTGTTTGGCTTTGTCCTTTAATGAGAATGGGAACAATCGCAATATTAAGGCCTCATTTGTAAAATTCTAGATCCTCACTATAGAGCAAATTTCCAGAAATATGATGGTGATGTATATGCAGTGGGTGTGAAATAATCCTTAAGGGGTTGGGCCCATTCGGGACATTTGGATTTTCCATCTCAAATGGCTCAAAGTATGGATATGAATATTCAAGCCTAGGAACACAGGCAAAAGCTCTAAGTTTCCTACGAATACTTTCTAGTTCAAGGTCCAAACTCCATAATTCAAGGCGACAAGAACGGCGCCCGTGCATACACAACTCACACACACTAAATTCCGACTCTGTGCACTAAGTTATGTAAGCAAAAATACCAAAATAGAGAATACTCACAGCGATTTAACGAAAACGCTTTACTTGTCTTGCGAGTGCTTGACATATAGACGTTGTCTCCAACCTCCAGTGAGATTTGTCTTTCTTTGTAGCACTTTTGGTGCTTTGCTTGCGAGTGTTTGCTTCGCTTTTAGCACTCTAGTGCTACGGTTTGTGTTTTTTTTTTTTTTTTAGGGCTCGGTTGCGCTCGCTTGCACTTGATAGCTCCATTTTTAAACGCTGTACACACTTAGCAACACAAAAAGTGTATCAAGGCATTGGGAAAATGCTTGCCTTAGGCTCATGTGAAGTGCTAGGAATAATCATCCCTCTTAGGTGTTTCCCCCCACCATTTCTCTCATTGGGTGGACCATCGTGGTCACCCTTTTTAACCTTAGTGGCATCAAATGCACTGGTTGAGGCTCTAACTCCCTCCCACTTCTCAAGGTAATTACCGCTTGCACCTACTCATGGTGCTTTCCATTCCCACCCGACCCTTTTGCCCCGTATTGACCCTTAAGGTTGCCCACTGTCTGATTCTATAATTTTCCCTCATCTTTCCTATTCATGTTGTTAGCCATTTGACCTAATTGGGCCTCTAGCTTGGCAATGGAGTGAGTATGGGAGTGAACTACTGGTTCTAACCCCTTAAGTTCTGAGAGAACTTCTAACACCTGAGTCTCAAAGGTAGAGTTGCCTTGAGGAACAGGTGGGGGTTGTGGTTGCCGGTAAGGTTGTGGGGGTCCATAAGGTTGTGGTGGTTGGTAAGAAGATTGGTTGGCAAAATTATTAAAATTCTGCCTTGGTGGTGGAGGGTTGTAAGAAGTGCCTTGTGAAGGAGGTCTCCATGAAAAATTAGGGTGATTTCTCCATCTCAGATTGTATATGTGGAGTATAGGTCATTACCCGGGTTGGAGAATCCTTGAGCCGCATTCACATGCTCTTGGACTAACTCCGAAAATTGTGATACCGGAGGGCACTCACTCAAGTCATGAGCAGGGGCTCGCACAAATAACACATGCCTCGTGAAATTAAGGCTGATCTTGCGTGTAGGGGCATGTCTTGCAGCTAATAATAGTCCATTTTTGTGGGGAAATGCCTCTACTTGTTGGGCTAACTCTAGGTTTTGCCTGACCTCATAAATGCCCCCTCTCTTCGGGGCTCCAACTACTGGTTGCCGGACTTGCCGAGCTACGGAGGCTGGTGAAGGGAATTATCACTTAAATAATTGCCATGCCTCGGCATCATTTTGGACATGAATGTCCCACCACAAGAGGAATCCACCATTTGGCGGTGAGGCTCAATTAAGCCATAGTAAAAGGTCTGCACAAGTTGCCAATCAGGCATTTGGTGGTGGGGACACTATTGGAGAAGGTCACGAAGTCTTTCCTACGTCTCGTGAAATTGCTCACCATCAATTTGAGCAAAATTGGTGATGGCTCGCCTAAGTTGGTTAGTTTTACCGATAAGAAAGTACTTCTCCAAGAACCGTTGCTGTAATTGGTCCCAAGTTGTGATTGAATTAGCAGGTAAGGAGTTCAACTAGTGTTTGGCTTTGTCCTTTAATGAGAATGGGAACAATCGCAATATTAAGGCCTCATTTGTAAAATTCTAGATCCTCACTATAGAGCAAATTTCCAGAAATATGATGGTGATGTATATGCAGTGGGTGTGAAATAATCCTTAAGGGGTTGGGCCCATTCGAGACATTTGGATTTTCCATCTCAAATGGCTCAAAGTATGGATATGAATATTCAAGCCTAGGAACACAGGCAAAAGCTCTACGTTTCCTAAGAATACTTTCTAGTTCAAGGTCCAAACTCCATAATTCAAGGCAACAAGAACGGCGCCCGTGCATACACAACTCACACACACTAAATTCCGACTCTGTGCACTAAGTTATGTAAGCAAAAATACCAACATAGAGAATACTCACAGCAATTTAACGAAAACGCTTTACTTGTCTTGCGAGTGCTTGACGTATAGACGTTGTCTCCAACCTCCAAGTGAGATTTGTCTTTCTTTGTAGCACTTTGGTGCTTTGCTTGCGAGTATTTGCTTCGCTTTTAGCACTTTAGTGCTACGGTTTGTGGTTTTTTTTTTTTTTTTAGGGCTCGGTTGCGCTCCGCTTACACTTGATAGCTCCATTTTCAAACGCTCTACACACTTAGCAACACAAAAACATAAAATCCTAAACTAAAAATTAAAATAAGAATATAACTTTAAATTAATTAATTTTGCCAGAAGTCCCCGGCAACGATGCCTAAATTTGATGGGTCGTTACACACACCAAAATTAAACACTAAACTATACCAAATTCTTTTAGAATAATGGCAAGTCCAGGTATCGATCCACATGGAGAATTGTGAAATTAAACTAATTTAAATGCTAGATTCCTAAATCAATTTTGTATTTAAATTGATTCATTTATTTCAGATTTAAATTACTTTAAACAACTGACAGAATAATTTAAAATTTACACGTATTTAAATTTTACACGCATATTTATCATAATTATTTCAAACCAATAAAAGAGTTAAATAATAATGGAAAATTTACCCATAAGTCCTAGTTTTTGAAACGTTGAACCATTTAGTCCTAAAAATTTTCTTATGCTCCATTTAGTCCCATTTTTACATCAGCATGATGTAAATGATGTAAATGATCTGATTTCATTCTATAATTTCAAAATTTATTGAAATCTGATGAACATTAGATGTTTTTCATCCTATATTTTCAAACATTATTGAAATTTGATAAACATTAGATATTTGAAATCTAATGTTTGTAACATGACTCTGATGTTATTAACATTGTATCTGATGTTATTAACATTGTAATGGAACCTTTCAGTCTATAAGAAAATTTTTAGGACTAAACAGTGCATAAGTTATTAATTTGGGATTTATTGGTGCATCCCCCTTAAATAATCTCTCCCATTGGATATAACAAAACAAGCCTCATCATTACATTTCATAAAAATACCAATTTATCAAAATTATTTTCATCATCAAAGTTATTGTTATGAATTTTAAATATGAATCATTTACTTCAAAATTTAATTTTTTTTTTTTTTTCTAAGTTGGTAACATTGTTGGAATTTTACCCCCAAAAAAAAATGAACAATAACTATAGAAAAGAAGTGGACACATTGATTTATGAAGAATAAGTCTACAAATATAAAAATTGATCAGAGATTCAGTGGCAGACGCAAAAAATTTGCTAAGAGAGGGCCAAACTATGGTGGTGTTTGGCAAACGCTATTTTAGTTTTTTTTAAGTTAAAATTTATTTTAAAAAAATAAAATAAGCTAAAATAGTTAAGAACATCCACAGTGGAGCTACTAACGATAGTGTTAGTGTCACTTGTTAAGTTTTAGCTAGCAATATTTGTTGTTTGGTGCTGCAATGGATCTGTTAACGTGTGTTAGTGGTGTGTGTTAGTTTCAAATGTTAATTTATTTGTTATCTGCATCGAGCGTTTTAGCTAGTAGAGGAGTGCGTTTTTTGGTCTTACCGGTTGACCAGTCAACGGCAAATTTTTTTTTTTTTTTTAAATTTGTTGGGATTTTTTTTGGACTTGAAATTTAATTTTGGGCTTGAAATTTTTTATTAAATTAAATTATTTATTTATTTTATTCATTATATACACATATATATATATATATATATATTTAACACACACCTTAAAACACCCCTTAACACATCCATTGCACCATCACTCATTCTTTAAAATTAACAAACTCTTAACACATCTTAACAAATATTTTTGGGCCCCACTTTTATTACTTTTTGTCATATAACACACCTTAATACACTTTTTTAGCCATCCCATTGTGGATGCCCTAATAAGATAAAATGTCACATTAAACCCATAATCATTTTACTTTTCCTCTCACAAACATCACAACCAATTATAAAAAAATCCAATCATCTCCTCAAACACAAAAATTTTAGCGTACTAAAATAGTGAAAAACTAAAATAGCCTACTAAAATAGTAACTTCCCAAACACCCACTATGTATATTAAAAATTGATAAAAAAAAAATTTATTTTATCACATTATTACAAAAATTTTGCATGTATGTCATACTATGTATACAAATTAAATATCATTCTTAAATTTGCAAATAATATTTTCATTCAATAGATATTTACAAAACAAAACATGATTATAAATTTCTGTTACGCTTTATACAAAATATAAGATCAAAAAAATAATAACATAAAAGTACTTTCCACATTAAGCACAATCACATGGAAACATAGTAGAGTTATGCATAGTAACCTCATTTCCAAATGGTGACAGAGGATTGAATATTGTGTTCATTGAAACAATTTCCAAACTCATTTTAATCACAAATCTGTATAAGATGTATGTGGACTCATACAAATCAATAACTGTGAATTCATGACATTCACATGACATAATCACATCACTATCGTTGATAATTGCTCTATTTTCATGCTTGTTGTGAGTGCCAATTTTTTATTAAAATTTTTATTTGACAAAATTAATTTGCAGTTTATTTAGTTTAAGCAATAATATTTTACGAAGTTAAAGTATTTGATATAAAAAATAAAAATAAAAAATCAGTTTTCAGATTATTTGCTTTTTTAGTTCAAGTAATTCAAATAAAGTTTAAAATGTTAACCTAGTTCCAAAAAAAAAAAAATTAAAAGGTGTTATTTTGAGTTGAGTTTGAGATATATAAGTATCTATTATAAAATAAGCTTCTGTTTTTTTAAAGCTTTAAATCAGTTGTTTTCAAAAAAAGAAAAGCATATATCCATTTATTGATGACATGTCCATGATTTGGGCCTATTTTGGGCTTTCTTTCCCTTCTTATTTTCTCTTATTTTTTGCTAGGCTCACAAGCTAGGCTGACAGACTACCTCTAACGGGCCAATAGACTGGGCCTGACTTCAACCCTTGGGCACATACCCAGCCCAACCCAAGCCTTATTCAAGTTGACCCAGCTCGCTCAAGTTAAGGACCCGAACCAGGTAAAAGCCTAGCAAGTCAGGTGGGCATCGGCTGGGCCACGGGCTTTTGGCCTAATGATGGACACATTAAACTTCACACATGAACAAGGATCCACAACTATGAATGCAAATTTGCCATCAGATACCAAACTCAACATCAAAATATAGTTGCAATAAATAAATAAAAATGTGACACGATCTCTATGAAACATTGAACTTCAATCCCTACAAATTGATCTCATTCAGCTGAGAACACATTTTCAAAATAAAATTCCAAAAATAACCTTTTCACCTCTGAAACGACAAAGCTGAGGCACGGTGATGCGAGAAACACAACAGATCATATAGATAATAGCTTAGGCCTACTCACGCAACCAATTGTTGCCCAAAAATTGTCAATGCAAATAAAGGTAGCCAAGCTTTATAAAATCCAGTCTCAAATATAAGCATATTGTCATATAACTATCAAAATCCCAACATCTCAGAACAAGTTTGCACGACAAACGATAACGGAAAACAAAGGGGCAAATGAAGTTTTTGTCATAACAAGAAACACAAACACAATCCGATAACTGTCACACACTAAAAAAGAAAGGACTTACCTCCAGGCACTATCACGGCATCCTATATGAAACTAGGGTGTTGGTGTGAACATGAGTGTAGAAGCGAGGACCACAGATGCTTAAGTTCAAAACACGCGTCTCATTTTTCTTGACATCATAAGCCATATAAATATCACCCTCCATTGTCAAGCCCTCTAAAACAAGCATTTCATCATTGTTCAGCCATCCAATAGGAAAGTACAGACCCTGAGGAGCATCAATGTTGATCTCATAGACTTTATCCCATTCTCCCCTGAGCCAGTCTTTCAAAACATATATTTCAAATTGCAAACTGAGTGGAGCTGTTACAAAACCAGAAAGATAATTTCCCATCTTCGTATAAGCACAAGTCTCTATCAATCCACTTGGTGGAATAGGTACTTTGCGAATAGTTTCATCATCCACGTCCATCGCAAGAAAGTAAACGATTCCATCCTCTTCTTCAAAATCATAGTCGGTCCAATAAATCACCCCACTAACAGAAACCGGAAAATTGTCCAACTCCATATTACGCATAAATGTCAGCTCACTACTGATTCTTCTCCACGAATTATCAATACCAATTGTCAACACAACCCAAAGATATTCTCTACTGAGATCTTCATAGGAATGAACTACTTTGTATTGCCTGGTAGAACGACCACGTGCAATACAGCTACAATAGTACGGAGGATTCGGAGGCTCATCGAGAGAAGGAAGCCTTGTTTTTTCCATGGTAACAGGATTCACAACATACAAAATTGTAATATCGATTAGGTCACTAAACAAAGCAATACCGTCATAACTGGCTATCATTCTTCCAGGAAATTCATGTTTGTAATAAGTCAAACTGAAACTGAACTCGCCACCTTTTGTCTCAAAGAAATAGGAACTCCCGGGAGAACCGATAACTTCAATGAAAATACCCGTCTTTGATTGTCGGAGGTGTGCCTCAATGAAAAAAGGATCATTAACTAAATATTCCCAACGCATGCAGACAGACCTCACAGATTCGTGAAGCAATTGAGCAGGAAGCCTTGAAAGGATGTTAATGATCAGTGCTTCAGGAAGATATGTTATGGTGTTGCTTCGCTCTTCAATTTGATTGTCCACCAATATCTCTAATTCTTCGGAAAGATAAATTTCTTTCTCTGGATTAGCACAAAGAAAAACCATGAAGCCAATCTTGTCATAGCAATGTCACAAAAAGTATTACTCAAAATATAATTATGGCATCTACTGATACTGAAGATAAAACAAGGCAAGTCAATGAAGATTGTTTGGCCACACACAATGCAGCTTGATTAATGCACCAGTAGCATGAAGTAAATTTATAAAGTTAAACATGCTAAAATGATAATAAGTAGGCCAAATTTAGGACGAAATGGAAGTGGGACAAATGTGAAGAACACTCATATGAGCTCTGTTACCAAACTGATGTAGGCAGTGCAAAAAGCTCCTCATTTAGGGCTGATTATGATTTGTCTTATTGTAGAGTTTTATTAGTGTCCGTGGATATAAGAAATGCATATGGCTTTGAGGCCACAATAATGCATAAAGAACCAAAGTTTTGGTGTTCTAAAACTACAGTACTCATAATAGTAACTTCATATGGTTTTGGACTTTTTCATGTGCCATGGTCGAATGTGTAAGATTTCTGAATAAAGTATGCATATTCAATTTGTTTGTTTACATTATATAGCTCTAAATCTATGACTGAAAAAAGGAAATACAATAATCTTGCCTAATATGTGCCTAATTCCTAATATACACAATGCCATATATACACACAATGCCATATATACACAATACAACAATCTTGCCTAATACGTGCCTAATTCCTAATGTACACAATGCCATATATACACAATATATTCTCACACCCCTGCTCAAACTTAAGGTGTTTTAGCAGAAAACACTGAGAGTTTGCTAAGAAGAAACTGAAACCGAGCGGTAGTGTGAATCTTGGTAAAGAAGTCCGCAAGTTGCAAAGCCAAGAGACAAAAGGAAGCGAGATAGAGCCAAACTGCAGATGTTGTCGAACAAAGTGACAATCAATCTCAATGTGTTTGGTCTATTCATGGAAGACAGTATTGTGGGCAATCTGAATAGCACTACGGTTGTCACAATAGAGAGAGGTCGGAGAAGACTGAGGGACGCCCAAGTCAAAGAGAAGACAACGAAGCCAGACAACTTCAGTAGTAGCATGAGTCATAGCACGATACTCAATTTCGGCAGTAAAGCGAGCAACAACAGTTTGTTTCTTGCTTTTCCAAGAGATCAAGGAATCGCCAAGAAACATACAAAAACCAAACATGGACTTACGATTAGTAACATCACCGGCCCAATCAGAATCAGCATAGGCCACTAAATCCAGAGAGGAAGTAGAGGATAACAAGAAACCTTGAAATATAGTACCTTGGAGATAGCGAAGAATCCGAACCAAGGCAACCCAATGTGTGGAGCGAGGAGCAGAGACAAACTGGCTAACCACATGAACAGTATAGGCAAGATCAGGACGAGTAACTATCAGATAGACTAAGCAATCCACGAGCTCTCGATATAGAGTAGGAATCGTCCAAAAGAACACCATCAGTAGTGTTGAGCTTTACGTTAAGCTCAATTGCGGTATCAGAAATCTTAGTGTCAATAAGACCGGCACGATGAATAACCTCATTGGCATACTTGGCCTGAGAGAGAAAGTAGCCCTTGGGAGAAGAAGCTACCTCAATACTAAGGAAATACCGCAATGGGCCCAGATCCTTCATTTCAAAGGTGCGGAAAAGATACTGCTTAATCTCAGATATAGCAAAAAAGTCAAAACCAATGATGCTCATATCATCTACATACAGTAACAACGCAACAAATCCAGCAAAGGTATGGAGAAGAAATAAAACAGAGTCCTAGACACAAGGATGAAACCCAAGCTCAGTAACAGTAATCTGAAAGCGATCATACCAAGCACGAGAAGATTACTTTAGACCATACAGAGCACACCGAAGGCGATAAAATTGTCCAGAGGAATGGTGAAGGCCAAGAGGAGGACGCATGTAAACCTCCTCAGTGAGATGGCCATTAAGAAAAGCATTCTTAACATCCATCTGATAAAAAGGCCAAAAATGAACAGTAGCAATAGAGATCAAAGTACGGACAGTAGTCATCTTGGCAACAGAAGCAAAGGTCTCCTGATAATCAATACCATACTCCTGTGAGAAACCTTTGGCAACTAGACGAGCTTTATAGCGCTCAAGAGAACCATCAGAATGAGTCTTAACTTTATAGACCCATTTGCAACCAACCAGATTATTACCAGCAGGCAAAGGAACCAACTCCCAAGTACTAGTGTTCTGTAAAGCAGACAACTCATCCTCCATAGCTTAAACCCAATGAGTATCTTAACAGACCTCCTTGTAAAACTGAGGTTCTGAAAAAGAGTGAATAGCAGACAAAAAAGTACGATAGGAAGCAGAAAAATATGCATTAGACCAACCCAACCTGTTTGGAGGACAACGCTCATGAGGAGGATAGCGGTGTGCAGCAGGATCAGAGTCGTCAGAAGTAGAAGGAGCAGCAACAGGAGTAAGACAACCGGTGGTGGGGGAGCCTTGCGACGAGAATAAACCAACAACGGAGGAGAAGAAGCAGCCGAAGGAGAATGAGCCATAGGTGATGTAGACGGAGAAGTAGGAATGGCCTCAGGAGGAACAGTGGCGATATACTCATCTGATGGGACCACAGAAGGAAATGGGTCAATGAGAACCAAATCCTCTTTGGAAAAGGGAGCAGTGAGAGGGGGAAGCTAAAAGTAAGACAGACGTTCAAGAAAGGCAACATGACGAGAGACGTAGAGGCGACGAGAGACAGGGTCGTAACAGTAGTTCCAAAAAGACACACAAGACAGACCGGGCACTGAGTTTGGTCCAATCTTTACAGGGAAGGAAGACAAAACAAGCAGACCCAAAGGCACGTAGGAGGGAATAATTGGAAGGTTGGGAATACAAAGCCTTATAAGGGGAGTGACCGGAGAGTAGGGGAGTCGGCATGCAATTAAGGAGGAAAGCAGCGGTAAGAACTGCCTCACCCTAAAATGGTACCGGAACAGAGGCAGAAAGAAGAGATCGAGCTGTCTCAAGGAGATTACGGTGTTTACGCTCAGCATGACCATTTTGGGCAGGAGTATTAGTACAGGAGGTTTGGTGAATGGTGCCCAATGTAGCCACATACTCATAGAATTTAGTTTTAAAGTATTCCCCACCCAAGTCAGACCAAAGTATTTTAATTGTTGTCCCAAACTGTGTAGTGATCATAGACTGAAAGGTACGATATATCTGATAGAAACCAGATTTATGAGCCATAAGATAAACCCAGGTATAGCGGGTACAACCATCAACAAATGACACAGTACGCAGAACCCCTTTAGTGAAAATAGGAGAAGGTCCCCAGACATCAGTATGGACAAAAGAAAAAGGGGAAGTAGAAATAGAAATACTATTATTAAAAGGTAAAGCTGTCATTTTAGCAAGTTTACATCCTCGACACTCATTAATTTGACTAGGAGAAACTTTACCTAACAATCCTGATTGGGCTAAAAACCGCAAGCAGTCAACAAACAAATGACCTAAAGCGAGAATGCCATAAATAAAACTGACTCGACTGAGAATCTAATTGAAAAGATGAAAGTGCAACAGGGGAGATAGACAGAGGAAGATGTAGGCTTTCCACTACATAGAGATCTCCAACTCTACGGTCAGTCCCAATCTGCTTCTTGGACACCTGATCCTACACACAACAGACAGAAGAAAAAAAGATAACATCAAAACCAAAAGCATTAAGCTGACTGATAGAAAGCAAGCTAACAGACAGCTGAGGAACATAAAGAACAGAGGAAATAATAACAGCAGACAGGGCAGAGGGTAAAACAGACCCAATAGATAGGACAGACATACTAGACCCATTAGTAGTATTAATAGTAATAAAAACGGGATGAGGGATACAGTTTTGGAGTAAGGAAAGGTAAGGAGTCATATGATGAGAGGCACCATAATCAAAAAGCCAAACAAAGGAAGGAATATCTGAAGAGGACCCAAGCAAACCTGAATGAAGAGAGGTGAGAGCAGAGGTAGAGGAAGATGACTGAGAGGTGGACCAGAGATGCTGAAGTTGGGCAATCTGGACACTCAAGGAAGTCAAGTCAAGATCAGAAGCCGGAGCAGATGCAGTATAAACAGCAGGAGGGCGAAAAGTACTCGGAACAGGACCTCGGAACTGTGGCTGAGACGGCTGAGAAGACTGAGCAGACTTACGGCTCTTTTTGGGACAGTTGTTCTTCCAATGGCCCTTCTGATGGCAAAAAGCACACTCATCAGAGGCTAGTGGCCCCTTCTTGGACTTCGCATGGCCCTGAAGCTGATAAGATGGTGGGGCTGACAACAGAGGAGGTTGAGTAGGAGCTAAGAAAACAGATGGAGACAGAATCTGACTAGCCGTTTTAAGGCGGGTTTCCTCGAGAGGAGCTCATGAACAATAGCATCCACAGAGGGGAGAGGAGACCGATGAAGGATGCCACCACGGATAGCTTCATACTGAGGGGAGAGAGCTGTTAAGAATTGCACTAAACGACCTTGCTCTCGAAACTCAACATAAGCGTCTAGTGCCTTGAGGCTAGATAGTTCCATTAGAGCCAACTAATCCCAGAGACCTATCATCTCAATGTAGAAGTCCTGAATAGATTGATCCCGCTGACGAGCACTCTGAATAGTTGTTTCCAACTCATACCGCTTGGCAAAGTTGGACTACTAATACACACCCAATAAATAATCCCACACCTCCTTGGCGTAACTATATTTGGAAAACATCATTCCAATACGGTCATCCACAGAATTATGAAACCAGGTCAGAATTTTTACCAAGAAGGAGATTCTTCATAACACTAGCCCAATAGGCATAATTGGCACCAATGAGTTTACATCTAACTGCTTGAATTTTGGTATTCGTCATTGTAATAAACCAAAGGGGCCAAACTGTAACTAAGTTTTAACACCAAATAGTAGTGCTTAAAGACACTGTGGGAGTCAGAAAAAAATATATATCAGCTTATTGGGTTAACTCAAACAAGGCCTACAATGGGTCCAGCCCAAACAAATATTACACCCCCCAATCTATATAAAGGGGGGCATCCCAGAAGAGGGGGCAGGCCTCATCTCTCTCTACTCCACACAGCACACAAACACTCTTCATTTTTATACATTCATTCTTTCAATCAAATGACTAACTTTACCATCGAAGTGTCTCCAGTAGGCAATCCCGATTGGATGGCGTCGATCATGCTCATCATTGCAGATATACAGGAACAGAATTCATCTTTTCATTGGATCTCTACAATCCATGTGAGAGGGTATTTCATGATCTCACAATTGGCACCATCTGTGGAAATCGTCTGTAAGAATTCAACGAAGGAGATAATAAACACCACACTCAAGATACTCAAATCATCCTTACCCGTTACTAGAAACAAGACCCACGGTTAATCCTGCCTTTTTCCTCTTTGTTTAAATTTATCTTTGAAGTTCAATCTTGCTGTCTATATGCATATACATATATATAGAGATATATATGTATATATTTATGCTCATAGATTTGGTCCAAACTCTTGTTTAATATCTATCTTGGCATTCTCTCTAGAAGACTAGTCGGCACATATTAGTTGAATTTACTTTTGCATTTTCATGTTCTCTCTCTAAAAATGAGTTTCACACTTTTCTCGTTAACAGCATCTTTTCGGCATTACAAACGGGATTGCTCGGCCAAATTCATATGTAGTCTACCATTTATTTATTTATTCTTTGTTTCTCAACACTTACCTTGCAGTTGATTGTTAACATAGATGTGTACCTATGTTAAAAACAAAAGTTGGTCATCACTTTTTCTCTCTCTAGACGAAACTGACATAAATAGGGCCATGAGTTATTATAAAACAATTTTTAAGATTTTTACTTCCTAATTTGTGCTAATTTGAGGCAATCTCTCTCTCTCTCTCTCTATATATATATATATATATATGTATATGTATACATAAGAATTCATTTCTCATGAATGGCTCATCTTGATGCCGACCAAAATCTCGGCAAAACTGGAGAAGTTGCATGCGTAAAGAAGTCTTGCCGACAGCTGGGTTGACACTAAAATCACAAGTATTCCAACAAAGGTTGTTCGGCAAACCAACAATGGAGCTATTCGGCAGCTCTTCCACCTTTCTCGGCATCACTACACCCCAAGCTACCCATCGTTACAACACAACTCGACATCTCGGCAACCCAATCTAGCTGCGGCGAACCTTGCAGAAGGCTACTCGGCATGACCACGTATGGACCTTTGCACTACTCGACAACCATTCCGCATTAACCAGCTGTTCCAATGACCTGTCCCCATTTATTAATTCGGCACTCAAACCATGTACGACGCCCTTCTAAACAACAATGCCGAGAAGACAACACCGAACACGCACCGCCAAGCGCACATAGAACTGGCACTCACGCATCCTATCCGTTTAGCAATGTCGCCATCTAGCAAGACTTATCTCTAGAAAAGGAATTATCAGCCGATTGTCACATTCGCACAATGCAGTTTGTTCTCCGACTCTCGGCGCCATAACACTGTCATCAAGCTAATCGGCAATGATAATCAAGAACGCGTGTATATCATCATGTCGGCTACAACCGCAATGCTGAGAAAAAAATTTAAGTCTCTTTGGGGTCATCTTAGAAACATACTCCACTACATTTGTCATCTTCTCGGAACAAAAACTACCACCTTTTCGGCAAAAATCTCATGATCTCGTTCCCAGGAGTGCATCCACCTTCCTCGGTGCTACCATCTCCACATAACACTAACATCTCGGCTTCAAATTTGCCACGGTGATTGAAGGCATCTTGTTACGATAAAATTTTTGCGGCTGTAACAATCTAATTTTGAGCATACCAATGTGAAGTACTCATTGAGATGAGTCCAACATAACAAACCGCGTCGAAATCGGAACTAAAACAAAGCCGTACAAGCCAATTGAAATTTGCCCAGAAAATCACATATTTTGCCGAAGTAGACAACCCAAGAGTTGACAAAACGTAAGAAATTATTCGGTGGATTACAGCTAAGTTACATCCTGTAATAACCGAACAATTAAGTTCAAATACATAATGTACAAAATATGGACACAAGGCATATCATGGCAGAGTGGTTCAATGTTAATCCTTTATCACGAGAGCGCGGGTTCAATTCTTGCCAGCAACACTAATTTTCTTTTATTTTTTGCAATAGAAAAGCAATTATCCGGTGAATCGCAGAGCACCAGTCTCCACCGATCTGAGCCTTCAAAATCATTTTGGCTATAACTACGCCATCAGGAGTCCGAGTACAGCGATCCCATAGCCGTTTCCAACTATTTGGAGCATTCTGAAGACATCTGTACGATCTAATTTTGAAAATTCCAAACCTAAAATTTGTAGATTTTATATGCAGTGCCACATATCGTAGCTCAAACAACACTTTTGCCGCCAAACCTGTCATTTAATCAATGCCGAATTCAACAACTTTGGCGTCTTCCCACAACTATAACAACCCGCATCATCCGGCAATTTTGGCTCAAGTCTATTATGAATTCCTTCCGAATAACCGTTGTCATTCAAAAGCAATGGGGCAACTATACTTTGTCCTCAGCTTACTTCTCAGCAATGTTGGCCAACGTCCAATCAGAATTTCTTCTGAATAACTAACGTCATTCGCAAGCAATGGAGCAATGGCGATCCAATGTTACGTGTTCATGACAATGGAAGCAATTTTCTAACTAAATTCTATGACAGTTCAATGTGGTGATGGTACAATTTAATTGGCTTAATGCTCATCGCTAAACTCCACTCACTCGGCCCTTTCAATTCGGCAACTTGGCAGTTCAATCTCCGTTCAGCCGCGTCAAAACCTACTGCGCAAAAACCTATGCGTCATTCATACACCTGCAACTGAGTCACTATTGTTCTCGGCAACCCATTGTCTCGGTCGAACTTTATGTCGTCCATTCCCCCAACAATCTAGTCGGCCGAGTATCAACATCAATTCCGGAGTCACATTGGAGTCCAATTCAACCAATTTCGCGCCTACTATTAGGATCAACGACCTGGAACATTCGGGCGTTACAAGATTGCTCCATAGTCATATCATATCTGATCGGTATGCAATTTCAGCAGCAGGATCGTGGGGCTAGGAAAAAATCCTCCGTCCTTCCCAATCATTTATTTCGTTACCTTGGCCATTTATTGCCAACTGGGACATCTTAGTCCATTTTCCACTTGCCACTTGGGGCATATCAACCGTTTATCATCTCGGCACCTCTGCTATGCATGCATACTCGGCCCACTTGGTACAAGCATTACAAAAACAATTACTTGAGTTACAAACTCCGCTCCTTTTCACACAACTCCAAGCAAGCGACAGTTTTGGGGCAATAAACTCATGCTACGCATTCGGCTACACACTCGGCAATTTTTTGCATATTTTTGCAGCTTTTACAGCTTTCCACTTTTTTGTGGCTGATATATCTGTATTATTTGGTACAAGCAATCATTGACACGGATTATTATCCTTGCAATGTCTACAATTGGTCACCAACAAACGCCTCCATATTTTGGAGCTCTCCGTACTCGGCACATAGAAATATCTCTAGCTCGGCACAAAAGTCTATATTTTGAAGCAATTTTCGCACTCGGCAATACACTCCACCCTCGCCAGGGGGTTACAATACTACGGCCTACACCCTTGCCCGGGGGTTATAATACCGCGGCCTACACCTTCGTCCGGGAGTTATAATACCGTGGCCATCATTACAGAGATATCTAATGTAGACTCACTTACGATATAGTTTTTTTGGAACTCACCCCTCCCTTATATACATATAGTTATACATATATTTGTACATTCATCCATACATACATGCATTCATCCAGTCATTCATTCATGTTACTCATTTTCAAATATATTATTTGTCACGAGACCTCACATCTATTTGAACAGCATAACTCGGCGATAAAAACTCTCATTCCTTCTACCGTAGACAATGAAAGTTTTGGGGCAATTGTGGTAGCCAGAAAAAAAATATATATCAGCTTATTGGGGTTAACTCAAACAAGGCCTACAATGGATCCAGCCCAAACAAATATGACACCCCTCCATCTATATAAAGGGGGGCATCCCAGAAGAGGGGGTAGGCCTCATCTCTCTTTGCTCCACACAGCACACAAACACTCTTCATTTTTATACATTCATTCTTTCAATCAAATGACTAACTTTATAATCGGAATGTCTTCGGTAGGCAACCCCGGTTGGGTGGCGCCGATCATGCTCATCATTGCAGATATACAGGGACAGAGTTCATCTCTTCGTTGGATCTCTACAATCCATGTGAGAGGATATTTCATGGTCTCACAGACACGATCTCACACAGAGAGAGACACACACACACAGCGCAACAAGACAAACCAACGAACTATAGCGGAACCAGAGAGAACCAGCAAGGGAGATAGATCGCGAATCAATCGCGATGCTAAAGCAGATTGAGAGAGGCGACCGCGTGAGAGGTGACGACGACCGCTGAAGCGACGACGAAGGCGGCTAAGAAGCGGCGGCGACAGCTGAGAGAGGCGACGGTGCTAGGGTTCATGAAGACTGATTGCGACCTTAGGTTTTCAAACACGGCTCTAATACCATGTAAGATTTCTGAATAAAGTCTGTATATTCAATTTGTTTGTTTACATTATATAACCCTAAATCTATGACTAAAAAAAGGAAATACAACAATCTTGCCTAATACATACCTAATTCCTAATATACACAATGCCATATATACACACAATGCCATATATACACAATATAACAATCTTGCCTAATAAGCGCCCAATTCCTAATATACACACTGCCATATATATACACAATGCCATATATACACTATATTCACACAGAATGATCATTGGAGGGATTGGTTTCACTTGTAATATCATAATGGTATCAGAAAGCAGAGACACTAGGGCAAAGGTTGGCACTCCCAAGAGAAGATGAGAAAGGAGAAAGAAGAATGTGAGCACAAGAGAGAGGTTCCATTGCCAGGCACAATTAATATAATGAGAATTTTGGTGTTTACCTGGGGCATAATGATGGTGGCTAATGTAAGCAGATGGATTGCATCTTCTGCAGAGAAATTCACAAAAGACCTTGGCTTTCACTACAACCTCCTGAGTCAATAAAATGAACACATCAACTATAGGAAACATATCAATCAAACTGAAACAAGAATAAATGAATTTTGCAAAGAAAATCAAGGACACGAATGTAACTAAAAGATAGATGATAGCTTCTGAAATTGCACCTGAATGTGCAAATCAAGTTAAGGAACCATCCTAAATTTGCTAAGTCAAGCAAATGAAAATTGTCAACGTGCCAACCACATATAACATCTGAGATAAATTTATTGAGGCACTGACCTGGATAGAAACCCTGAACGTTGTTTCCATATAGAAGCTCCAAAAACTAATTTTAAAAGAAGTTTGCATATCTATGAAAGTCCTCTTTACTACTATTGTTTCTCAAAGTATCTCTCTCCCCCTTATTGAATCTAACATGGCTACCTCAAATTTTGATCAACATGAAATCCAAATGGGCTCTAACATGTGTCTGATTATTTTTATTAATTTAGATATCACCCTTTATTTTTAGATGTTTCAAATGTTACACTATAACCACTTCCCTTATTTAGTGTCTTTCTTTAGCATCATGTAGAACACACGTGCACAACAATTTTCCTGGACCAAACCAAAAATGAAAACCCCAAAATGTTGTTGCAGCCAGTGAAGTCAGCGCAACAAAGATTTTATTTTATTTTATTTTTTATCAGCAAAAGAAAAAAACTTTATTGATGAAGCACAAGCATACAAATACTACAACCAACATCAATAAAGGGAGGCAAAGTGCAAAGAGTATCAAAGCAAAGCATAACCATCCCAACTATGTTGGCACCGAAATGCAAGCCCAATCATTTTCTAGCACTATACCAAGTTGGTGAGAAGCCAACCCACAAAAAACAAAGGCCAAAGGAAAAAAAAAAAACACAAAAGTGAGACTCAGCCAAACCCAACAACAATGACAAAACAAAACAGGCCCTATCCTAATAAGCTTCCCTTCCTATGCAAGGACAGCCATACTTCATCCCAACCTCAGCAGCAAACCAAGGAAACATTACTTAGGACACCTACTAATCATGAAAAAACACACCATTAGCATTATAATACTGAAATTGAAGAAGGTGACACTAGGCAGAATATAATTTCCCAACCAATAATACAACAAACTACTAATGGGACAACACTCAGAAAGAACTTACTGTGAGGTGTACATTAGAAATAACTAAAATAGAACACCCACATGATGATGATAGTATCAAGATGCAAGACAGACAAAAATATGCTTCCTCAACAAAAAACTAGATAGCCATCAGTTAAAATAGCAGCTGCATTATTAGCTTACCTATCAGGAAAAAAGATGGATAATTACAGCTCCAAAACAATGACAACAGAAATTAGTTTTTGATCAGCAAAGCGTAAATATCTTTTTCCTGGCACTGTCAGATGAATATACTTAAACTAGTATGGCGGTTAGACTTTGCTGAGGGGAAGTGGAGATATTTCATTCTCTGTTTCAGGTCTCTACTTGTAAAGGGGGGGGGGAAGACAACAGGAATTGATATGTGACTCAAAAATGCTCTAAAAATGTTGCAGCTCTCTAAGTCAATATTAAATTGAGGAACCACTGATATCAGCTAGGAGAAAAGGTGCAAAAATGAGGAAGGCAGCTGTGTTGGGTAAGACTTCATGGGATAATGGTGAACATGAAGCATGTTTTGTTTTTGAAACTGCCCTGCAAGTAAAGATCCAGACTAGCAAATTTTTCACTTGCACCAAAATTTGCTCTCAACATCAGATGTTTTCTGCCATATGAAGTGGATAAAGTAAAATATGTTCATGTTAGTAACACTGGAGGACTCTAAGAGAGGTTCACACTCAAATCAGAAGATCAGCTTGCAAAAGGATCCTAGACAAAAGAAGAATAAGTGTACAGAAAAAGACTGGAACTAGCAAAGAGGGCTCAAAATCTACAAAAGAGGAAGGGTGCAGAGTTGAGAAATCAAATAATTCCTTTGGAGGAAGTACTATTCGAACATATTAGCAGTTGAAGGAAACATGATTTCTAGGAAGACGCATATTAGTCGTGGTGATTGAAACTATTGCATGCATTATTTTCTGATGTTTGGTAGCATAACAAGTATGGAAAAAGAGTGAGCAACTTAGGCACTCCGCATTCTTGAATTGATGGCTGCAAGTGAAAGGGTATAAGGAAAAATGATTCTAGCCAGTGCTAATTTAGCTGTCATTGATGGAATTGCTGCATCAACAAGCTAATTCTTCTAGTGAGCTAGCAATGTCTAGTGCTTTAAATTAGAGGAGTGGAATGGAATCACAGAGAACCACAAATACAGCTTCCACCAAACATTTCAAATATCTCAATTCCTTTTGACAAACCTTGTGACACAAGGAAAGTGGCTAGAAGAAAGCAGAGCTTCATCCAACTCCTAAGCACATTATTTCAAATTCAATACAGATGCTGATGCTTATGCTGATCAGCATCATAAATGTTGCAAGTGTTGGTGATGACTAATAGGGACTTTAAGGGAAATGTGGTGGTAAAGCTGCAAGAAACCAAATAACTTCTTAGACCATCCCCTGGTGGAGGCAAGGCAATACTAACAGGCTGTTTGTTGCAGTCATGGCTCGCCCATGCAGCCTCTGCCGAGTGGCACTCCAAGTCTTGGTACATCATGGTAACCTAGGATGGGAGCAAGCTATGTTACTTGGAACGTGGATCATTCCAGTTCATGGAACGGGAATGGGAACGCAATACGCTACATGCTTTAAATTGTGGTACAATAGGGGTAGACTTATATAGGTTTACGCTACAAGAATTTAAAGTACTTCTAGTCTAGTGTAATTTTATTTTAACAACTAGACATCCAGTAAAATGTATGTTTTTTTCCCCCTAATTAATCATGTAGCAACATTATGATCCATTTTTGACGTTTTGTCATATCAAAACTTCACTCATCTTAGATTTTAATTCATTAAATTTGATAACAGAAAATATATTGGGAAAAAAAAAAAACTTTTGGGATCGCCATGGATTGCTAAATTTATCATTTTGGACTGAAGTGTAGCATGAAATCAGAATGTGCATTCCAAAACGTAATTGTTAAGGTATCAGTGTTTTTATGGCAACACTGGAACGGCAACTAGGGACTCAGGTAAGGATTATTGGTGGATATACGACTTGGAGGCTGGACCTACAAAGGGTAGAAAGCCAAAGTAGAAGAAAAACAAAAGTAATCAAAGCATAGAATCGAAGATCAAAGCCCTAAAGAGATCACATGCAAAAGAGAAAAGAAAGTGTGATGAGCGAAAATCTTATGCATTTATCTCCAATTCTCCATCCTTTTTAACTTAATTCCTTCTTTATAATATGAAAATAGCTTGATTAACATGGATTAACGTTGTGTAATTAATAGAATTGATGGTTAATTTATGGGTCCATTATAGAATTCCTCTATGTGCTTCATAGCCCAGTATTCTTTCAGCCCAAAACCCTAACTTGTTGACTCCTAATCAACCCAGCCCCCAAAACCCTAACTTGTTGACTCCTAATCAACCCCAGCACCCATTTCCCTAGAATTTGGGCTTCAATTCCACAATAAAACCCCTAAAAATAGCCATTGTTCAGAGAATTCTAGCAACATGCGCTAAAAATCTAGCAACCTCTCCCTTTGAAAATCAAGCCAATTCTCACCCGTTTTATGTCTATATATAGATAGATAGATAGATAGATAGATAGATTATATAATTAAATGTAAGTATTCTTTCACAAATAGAAACTCAATTTTACTGCTGTTTACAATCGAAGAGAAAGAGACCCTCATCACTTGATCGAAGATAGGACAAAGAAAAAACATAAAGAACATACCTTCAGACTCTAACTTAAATTATGAAAAATTAGGGCTTTAGGTTTTTACCTTCCATGCACGCTTGAAGAAATCAGCCAACATTTCCATCGCAAGAAGGGAAACAACAGTAAAAGAAAAAAATTAGAAAGTACAAGACTCTCGAAGAAAAATTGCAACTTTTACCAATCTAAGCAAAAGATGGGAAGGCGGAAGGGTAGCCCAGGTCAGAACTGAAAAGGAAAACATAAAAAGAAGTAGAAAAAGAAAAGCTAGTCCGAAAAAAAAGCCTCCCACAGAAAGTAACGGCCGTTATCCTCTGTATCGATATTACGAGAAACTGACTAGCTATTAATTTGAATTGGATTCTGATAATCTCTGTCTTTATTTCAATATGAATTGAACCATTCCCACATACACAAGTGTATGGCCTAAACAAAGGCCCCATCTTCCTAATCATCTCTAAAGCATGGCAAAATTTCCCGACCCAATTGTATTTGATCAAATCCAATTCTAATAAAATAGGTTTGGAAGAGCATTGATAAAGTAAGATAGTATAGGGTAGATAGGTCAAAATTGTCAGGGGTGGGGTAAAGTATGAAATTGTATCACTAAAGTAGTTGACTTTAAAATCAAGAATTCACGCGTAAAACCCCAAAATTCCTGATCTATTGCCATCCCTTAATATTCACAACTCTGGCCAACATTAAAGTATATAAAACAATGTCAAAAAAGTAATCTCAGTTCCTTTCTTCGATGATAGATTCTTGAATGATCATGTTGGCAAGCTAAACTCAAGAGCTCAGTAACAATTTGGTTCTTTTGCAATGCCTGAAAAAATAATTCTAGTTTTCATTACATCAATGCAAAATTAATTCTTAAGTGAGACAATTACATTGAGATGTAGTGCTTTATCTTGACATACTATAACAAGCTACTACTATATTGATGAGTATGCTAAATTTATCAAGAATGGAAAAATTAATTCACATTAAACTATATTTAACTAAGCAAACATTTCAGAATTATCTTTAATACTAGCTGTGGCTTCTGTATCTCCAACAATCAATTAATGACAAAAACCTTAAAGCGGTTTGTGCGTATACCATGCTAGCTGAATGCACTCTAACCTAACTTTATTTTTCATATGAAGATAATATATCATGAAAAGGATCACATGGAACATGACATAATTACTTTACCTCCACAAAGAGCTGTTGCTTAGAGCAAAGTGGCACCTTCCTAACAGCTTAAGTTTTGGGACTGGTGGTCTGGTCTAGAACTGGTCTCACCCCGTGTCATCTTCCTCTTAGTTGATGCCATTTAAGTCATTTCAGCCCTTTTCAGTAACCTGGACAGATTTTTGACATAATCACTATCACAGCTGAAACTTACTACCGAAAATGGTAATTTATGGATTTTCTTTATCTAGGCAGCTATCTTTTCAAATTTTTACCTGACCATGACACTTCCATAGAAGTTGTCATCGGCACTCTCTGGCATGTGAGAAGTAATATAAATAGTAATCACAATAAGCGCAATACTGCAATCTTCTAAGCATGGAAAATCCCAACACGACATACTTCTTCTCTCAACTACCACTCTCTCAATCACTAGAATTGCCTCTCCTCAGACCCAATCCACCTCAAAAACTCCTACACCAGATAACATGTTCTAGCACTACCCTACAAAGACTACTAACTCATCTACATAATTCAATTCAAAACAACTGATTGGTTATGGTAATCGAAAGAAACTATAAGAATAAAAAGTTGGTTATAAAATGCTATGAGGCTACTATAAAGAGAAATTGCAAATTATGAATTACTCAAAAGTACCATTCCATTTCAAAATTTAAAAGTTGGTTATAAAACGCTTTCCTTCAATAGGAAACTTTGTGATGCACCCGTGTATCCAAAGAAAACCACCACGAATGACATTGGAAACTGCAGAATGAAATCCAAAAGAACCCCCTCCAGGGGATTATGATTATATATCCTCACAGAATTTGATAGTAACAAAATTATAAATAAATAATCTTGAACTATTACAGGTATGTGAAGGCACCATCCAAATAAATCTCTCAACAAATTTTAAATACACAACAAACACAACAGCTTATAGAGAAACAGAGTCACATACAAACAAGAACAGAATTTCAAGACTAAAAAATTTCACACATACCCAAATAAGAATGGACAATTTCATTCAAAAGCAGTAATCAATTAAAAAATTAAAAATAAAATAAAATTTAATCTATGAGACTCAATTGGGTGATTAAACAAAGATGGTTTCAAAATTCAACAAAACCCAGCAACAATATTACTGTTTAGAACAAGACCCTAAACTCGATTGTGATCAAATTGATATGAGAAATTGACAAAAAGTCGAATGGAAGAGTTTTGGGTTACCTGCGGTTGCGGTGGCGGTGGCGGTGGCGGTGGTGGTGGCGGCGCCGGAAGCTCGTATTCGCCGGAAAAGTCATCTCGGAGGATCCGATAATCTTGTCCGAAATATCAACGACTATAATTTCATTCTGCTTTACCTACCTAAGCCTATTGTAAGAACAAAGCCCATGGGCTCTCCTATTGGACTTTATTCAGGCCCAGGCCTATTGGGTTTTGGATTAAAAGTCTAATCCAAACCCCAACTCATATGTCTATCCTAAGGCCCATACATTTTCACAAAATTAAAAATATATATAATTTAATAGCATAATTTTACATTTTAATAAATAAAGTTATTTTTTTATTTTTTATGATTTAACATACAATTTTAATGGTTGTGATGCACTAATTTTGTATTATTTTGTAAATGATTTTTGAATTTAACAAAAAGAGCTTTAATTAAAAGCCCAATTACCCCAATATGGGTCAAGCCTGTCCCAAAGCACACAAACCCATGTTTTTCAGTCCATGGGTAGGTCTTCAACTTTAAAAATGTAGAATAGGCCTGAGCCCAATAGGTGGCCTAGCCCAAGCCCAACCAATTGACTAATCAAAAACTATGGGTCTGGCCCATCATTGCCCCATAAAATTTTCTTTGGTATATTTTGGTTCAAGTCACAGTTTTCTTTTTGCACCAAAACATAAGATTACTTGCACGCTTATATTTTTGCAGTTATTTTCTCTTTTTATGCTTATTTTCAAAAATAAAATAAAAAAATAAAAATAAAGTAATGCTATGTTGCTTTTTTCTTATATATCATATATAAAAAAATAAAAATATATAAAGAGAAAAAGAAAAAGGAGAGAAAGTGTCCTCAAATGTGTGCCAAAGACAAATAGCTTCTGAAAAAGGGCATGGGCTTTTTGAGTTGGATGGGATGTGAAGCCAATTCATTAAGACCAGTAGTCAATAAAGAAAGACTTATCAATAATACTTTCATACCTAACATCCTAGGTCCCCCAACATTATCAATTAGGATAATATAAACATGCTTATTTGTTTAATATAATTTCAACATAACCCCACTTTCTTGTGTAGTTTGAATGGGGGACCAAATGTAATTAGAAGCATAATCAAATTGCCCTCCGAAACCTAGCGAGTAGACTCGTGTTCTAAACCATTAAATATTTTGTTAATCGAAATGATAAACAAGTCTATAAAGTATGATTAGATTGTTCGCTTTGTCTATTAAGAAGTTAAAGAATGGTCAAATCACATGCTAAAGCTTTGAGAATTTTTGTTTAGGTTAAAAGGCCTTTAAACATCTCACCAATGTTTAATAAAATCAATTTTGATTTGTGGAGACCGTATCACGTGCAATAGCATAAAGACGTATAATAAATTAAAATCGTGTTAAGTGTACAAGTGTCGGTCAGCCATGTTTTGTTAGGTAAGTTGGTAGCTCTTTAATCTAAAAAAGATTAAAAATGATAGTTCAACATATTCATAGTTAGGTATGTTATGTGTTTTGTCAAATTTATATGGTTATTAATATTTTTACGTGTATTTAGATTAAGTTAGACCTTGAAATTTACTATGAACACAATGTATATTATTTTTGTTAATATTTATGTAGAAATACTATTCACTGCAAAAATTCAAGTCATATATTAATTTGTGTTTAGCATTGACCGGTAGGGATGTAAGAAAAATCGAAAAAACCGACTAAACCAATCGAACCGAATCGAACCGGTCATATTTGGTCGGTGTTTTAATATGAATCGGTCTGTTCGGTTTTGGAAATTAATTTTTTTTAGTTTTCGGTTCGGTGCCGGTTTTGGTATACTATACACCAATTTGCACTGAAACCGACCGAATATATTTACATATAATATATATTAAATATATAATGAATATTTTGACTCTATTTGATAGACTTGTGGTTTAGACTTATGGGATGATTGTTTTAAGTTTTGGTTTTGTTTTGATGTCAAAACTTTGATTCTGAAATTATATTTTGTTTCTAATTCTAATTCACTAAAAGCTTCAAGTCTTACTATTTATTAATTTTTTATTTGTATTTTTGTGAATGGTTAGATTAGATATGATTAAAATTGTGTACAAATGGCTAATTTAATATTTTTATATAAATTATTTATTATACTATAAATTTAAGAAATGACTTAATTTTGAAAGCATTTAAACCGATTAAACCGCATGGAACCGAACCGATTGAATCGGTGCGGTTTGGTGCGGTTTGGTGCGGTTTGGTGCGGTTTGATAAAAAATTTGGTCTGTATTGGTTTTCAATATAATAAAACCAACATTATCGGTTCGGTGCAAAATTTCACCTAAACACCGACCGTCCCGAACCGATTACATCCCTATTGACTGGTGAGTGGGACTTACCATGCGCAAGCCAACCAACGCTGAGAAATCAGCCTGAGTTTTTTCGATAAAAATCATTTTCCAAATCTACGTGCTATACTATTAGGCCATGTTTGTTTGAGCAGATTAGATTAGGTTGGATTAGCATTTCTATGACTAATAGTTCTAAGAGTACGAATCCTTTTGATTGTATATCCTATCTTATGTTTGGATTGAGTTATGATTATAAAGAAGGACTAATAATCCAGACTTTAACTTAGTCCTCCAATTTATATCTCACCCCTCTCTGTAGGATTGAATAGTCCATCATATATGGGATATCATATCCAGATGAATTATTAGTCATAGTTCATTTGTTTAACCAAATATCGGATTAATAATTTTATTAGACTATTAGTTCAATCTCAAACTCATGTCCACCCAAACAAACATAACCTTATAGTGTTACCAACTTTTTAGTTAATGTTTTATCAAATACCTATGAAAAACTTTGTTGCCTACTCATTATTCTATCTCCACTGCCAAACCTATACTTTTTTGATAACTCAAGTGTCTATGTCAGCTTGTACGCACCTTGACTAATTCTTAACGGACCAATCCTACTGTCTACTAGCGGGGGCCCATTTAAAGCTAAAGCAAAGCTCTTTATAGACTGGGTCAACACAATGATTGATAACACCTAAGGGGGTATTTGCTTTGGAATGATTGGTCATGGGATTGGACAATTAGTTCAGATGGCTTAATAGTCCGTTGTTTGTTTCAAAAGTTTTGTTTCGGACTATTAGTCCCATATTTGTGGGACTATGGTATCCCATGGGGGGGATAGAAACCATGGGATAACTCATCCCATGGGATTAGCTAATAAAATTATATTTTTGTCCTTTGGTATTTAATTATGTATTATATTTAGTAAAATTCAATAAAATTTAAATGTCTCAATTTAAAAATAAAATAATTTTATTTAATTTTTATTTTTATTTTTATTTTTATTTTTTGTTTTATTTATTTAATTTTTTAAAATAATTTTTTATAGATATTTTATTGATGTTTTATTTTAAAATTTTGTTTATATTTTATTTAATTTCATTATTTAAATTTTAATAGATGTTTTATTTTATTTCATTATTTAATTATTATTATTATTTAAAGTAAATTTATTTAAAATTTTAATTAAAGAATAACATATATTTTTATTGATATTTAATTTATTAAATTTTTTAAAAATAAATTTATTTAATTGTGCAAAAAACAAAATAAAATAAATTTTTATTTAATCCAGCTAAAAATAATTAAAATATTAAAGCTATGTTTAGTATTGTTATTACTTAGTAAATAATTGAAAAGGATAAAATAGTTATTTAAGCATTTATCCTTCTCCATAATAACCCAAACAAACATTAGATTCACTAAAAATAGTCCAATCCAGATATTTAATCCCATGACTAAACAAACATAGAATACAAATCCAATCCAACCAAGTAACCCGGGGACAATGTATCCCAGGACTAATAATCCGATAGATTATAATCCCCCCTTATCCCGTCCGTCTAAACAAACACACCCTAAGAGATTTTGAACCTAAGAGCTAGAGAAGAATAAATTCCTAAGTCCCAAGCCTACATCAGTAGGCCAAACCTATACTTAACTATGATTTGGTTGCTTTCATTTCCACTTCATACATATATGAATGCAAAGTTTTGATTTCAATTTTTTGAATTTCATTGTTTTTTAATTGAATTTATTTTTATTTTTTTGTTTTTAGTAACCTAAATGTACCTAAATATTTGTAAAAAATCGATAAATACACAATAATAAAAAAATGTATTTTTCTTTTTTTTGTATTTTTATATTTACTGATTTTTTTAAAAAAAAATCATAAATATTATAGTTTTAATTGTATTTATATTAAATGTATCTAAAAAGTAAAAATATTACTTAAAATATTACAAAAATTCACTAAAAATAAAAATATATATATATATATATATATATATGAAAAATAAAAAAAAAATCTTTTTAAAAAATTAAATTCAAAAAATTGAAACCAAACCTATTTCAAAAATAAAAGGGGTCACAATCTCAATAATTTATATTAGTTCACCAAATTTAAGGGGTGATTTAAGAAACATAGGAAAACAAACTTTCTTATTCTAAAGCAATACGAAACAAACATAACTCGTTTTGGTTTTGATTCCTCAGCATGTAGGAGTGATAAACGAAGCAAATAGGTCGAGTTCGGTTCATGTTTTGCTTGTTAAAAGCTTGTTTGAATTTGATTTGTTAAATAAATAAGTCAAATTTGAACATATTTTAAAACTCGTTAAGATTTTTTAATTAAACTTCAATAATCAATTACTCATTCAGCTCGGTTCAATGAATCTAAAATTATATAAAATATCAAACTACTCGAGTTTGGCTCAATAAAAATTCGTTTGAGATCGGATCAAAATTTTAACAAATTAAATTTAAAAAAATTTCAAAACTCGTTAAAATTAACAAATCAAACTTAAACAATCAACTATTTAACTCATTTAATTCGTTTATTACTAAGGCCCCATTTGTTTTCAGAGGTAGAATAGAAGAGATTAATAATGAGGGAATTGTTAGTGAGTGATTGATAGTGAGGAGATTAAGTAAAATTGTGTTTGTTTTGATGATAGTTGTTAGTGTAGGAATTGTTAAATTAATTTTATATAAAATAATAAAACGAATAAAAAAATATAAAAAAATTGAACATTAATGTTTAAAAAAAATTCCCAATATCTAAAAAATATAAAAATTCTAATCCTTTCACTATTTTTTTAATACCACATCTACCTTCTCCATCCCAATCCCCCTTCCAACCTCCATCTATAACCCCTCCTCCATCCTAATCCCTTCCTCAACTCTACAAACAAACATAATATTAAATAACTCCACCTCTATCTCAATCCCCTCTCATCCATTGCACCCCAAAACAAACGAGGCCTGATAGTAATCACATTGGGTGGTAACTAACACTAATTAAGGCCATAATTAAAGGTCATTTTTGTTATAACTAAAATCACCACAATGAGTCATATTGAATACCACTTTGAAACATAATAAAAAAATTAGAATAAAATGTAACTAATTTTGATTTTAAAATTTGTTAGCCCTATCACTATAATGGCCTATAATCAAACACCACAATAATTTATAATTAACATTCATTTAAATCATAAATTATGTGATATATATTATGTATTGTAACATGCTAATAAGAATGGCAACAGGCCGGGCCGGGCCAGGCCGGGCACAGGGATTACAGTCCCCGTCCCCGATCCCCGATGGTATAAATTTCCCCATCCCCAACCTCGATCCCCAACGGGGAACCTATCACAATCCTCGTCCCCGTCCCCGTCCCCTATCGGGGATCGGGTTTTCCCAACCCTAAAAATTCCCTAGACCAAAAAAAAAAAAAACCAAACTATAGCAGCAAGTTAGCAACAACATCATCAACAACAACATTATCAACCAACATCAACAATAACATTATCAACATCATCATCAAACAACATCATCAACATCACAAAGAGATATAGATCTGAGAGAGATATCTGATAACAACATTATCAACCAACATCAACAACAACATTGTCAGCATCATCATCAAACAACATCATCAACATCACAAAGAGATATAGATCTGAGAGAGATATCTGAGTAGAGAGAAAGAAAGAGAGAGAGAGAGAGAGAGATCGCGAGTGAGATCCAAGCCACATGAGGCACGACAAGATCTGGCGGCACGACAGGCATGAGAAGCGAATCCAAGCCACATGGGACAGATCGGAGACTTGGTAGCCCCGTTGAGTTTGGCGTTGACGGTCGAGATCTAAGTTTGCAGATCTGAGTTCAACGGTGATAGAAGGAGGGAGAGGTGGACAACGGAGGAAGAGAGAGAGAAGGACAGCAGAGAGAGAAAGGGAGATCGGCTGTGAGTGAGAGGAGGACAACGGTGGAGTGAGGCTTTTAGAGAGAGAGAGAGAAACAAAGAGAGAGATGAGGGGCCGTGTGAGTTGTGCCTCTGTTTTTTGGGTTTGGTTATATATATATATATATATATATAGGGGTATGATAGTAATTTCACTTCAGGGAGAAACGGGAACGGGGACGGGCCGGGTCCGGGCTGTGAAAGTTATCCCCGTCCCCAACCCAAAACTGATCGGGGATTCAATTTCAAATACCATCCCTGTCCCCGGGGGTATTTTTCGAAAAAAAACCATTCTAATTGGGGTCGGGGGGTTGGGTCCCTATCGGACCGGGTTCAAATTGTCATTCCTTCATACTAACCTAATTCAATGCTTCAAACAAATTGACAAGGTGAAGACTTAGGTGGTTGGGCCAACTCTTTACAACTTATAATTTGACAACAAATTGTTGAGGTTTTACAGATGGATGCAGGGGCGATGGCCTTTCTAGTCATCCCTTGGATTCGCCAATATACAGAATCAAACACTGAATAGGTATATATATATATGAAATGATATTATTTATTTATTTATTTGTGGATAAGATAGAGGTCTAAGTTAAGGAACAAATTAAAAAACTCTAGAGATCTCTAATCATGAGTCTCTTAAACAAGAAGCTAATTCGGTGAGGTGATGGCACCTCCACTATTTTCAATTGTGCGTCTCCTTGAATGGCCTCCCTAACTATTTGATCTACACATCCATTTATCTCCCAAGCTATGTAACTGAGCTTACATTCCTAATTTTTGTCCAAGACCCTCCGTATTTGCAAGACCAGATTGTGATCAAGATAATTGGACTCTGAATTTTCGTTATAAGTAGATCCCACTTGTAATTATTATAAAATTTTATGAAGAAATTACGGGGAAAAAAAAAAATTAATTTCCAAAATTTGATCCTTATAACGAAATAAATTATCAATCTTTTATTTTATCAATTTTAACCCTAATATCTTGATTTGTTTTCAATATAAACTATTTGTCTATTTTTGTTAAGTAAAATTGATTAAAAAATGATATTTTAATCATTAAACTCAATGTAAGAGTGTATACATGTCTACAATATCATTTCCGTTGAGTTTAATGATTAAAATTTCATTTTTTACTTTAGTTTTACTTAATGAAAATTGATAAATAGTTTATATTAAAAACAAATCTAAAAATTAGGGTTTAAATTTTTTAAAAAAAATTCAAAATTCAAAATTTATTTTGTTATAAAAATCAAATCTCAAATTTTTTTTCTGGGAGATGGCATGCCTAAGTTTCTGGAAGTTGTTGCACATGGTAGAACATGCACCAGATAAAGCATGTATGGACATACATATAATGAGGTGTTGCCGTTTGAGGAAGACAACAAACCACACCGTCTCACCTCCTTAGAACTCACAGGCGAAGCAGAACAGTCATGAGAAGAAACTTCCAGCACTTCAAGGCGCAGGTGTTTTGTTTTTTTTTTTGTTCCTATCTTCACATTTCAACCATAACACGACTATCAACTTCGAATCTTATTTTACTCATCCTCATGGCTTGCATGGCACAGATGCAGATTAGTTATTAACAAAAAAAAAATTCTAAAAAAAAAGAATTGATATATTCAGCTTGTTTGGTTTTAGTTTTCAGAAAATATTTTTCAGAAAAATTTACTTTTTATTTTTCGTATTTTTTTGTTTTCAATAAATGTTTTTTAATATTTTTTTTAATTTTTAGACACACATAACATAAATACACTTAAAATGTATAATATTTGTGAAAAAAAATCTTTAAAAAATTCACTAAATACCAAAAATATAAAAAAAAAAAAAAGAAAGAAAATTTAGTACATTTTTCGTATTTTTGTATATTTATTTATTTTTTAAAATATTTTTTTACAAATATTTTACTATTTAGATACATCTAAGTAAGGTGCATCTAAAAAAGGAAAAAATTGCTTGAAATTTTAAAAATATTTACTAAAAACAAAAAAAAAAAAACACAAAAAACAAAAAACTCAATTTCTGAAAAACTGAATTCAGAAAAGTAAAACCAAACACACTGAATAAAACGTAATTAAATAAGTAAAATTATAGAGAATTTATATAGAGTAATGTGAGTTCGTATTTATTCATGTCGAATTAACAGATCGAGCAAAATTGATTTATTATTTTAGAAATGTCATGTCACAATATTTTGGTTTTTTTTTGTATAAAAATATTTTTTGCAAATAGAAATTTCATACGGAATAACCCATTAGAATAATAAGGGAACAGTTTTTTCTGAAATAATTAATCGCTTTGATGATTTTTTTTGTTTTGAAATGAATAGGTACAAATTTATAACATATTAATTATTCTGTTTAGATTTTCTAAATAATATTTCATTACTCAAATCATTACTCAAAAAAAAAAAATACTAGTATTAGAAAAAGGGTGAGGGTAATTGACTATTTTAATTAACTTTTTGATTTTTTTTATAAAAAGATATATAGGAAAATAGAGAAAATGATGTGACAACCTATAATTACTTTTGGACTAAAATTTTAAGTTTCCAAATGATGCCTAAATTTAAAATTTTCATTACTTGATTCCAATACTATTAGTTGGTTCCGATACTAAATTTAAAAAATACTATTAAAAAAAATACTATATCACTTTGTTTGGTTTTCATTTTCAGAATTCACTTTTCAAAATATTTTATTTTTTCATTTTCCATATTTTTTTATTTTCACTGATTTTTATTAATATTTTGAGTAATTTTTTAATTTTTAGACACACCTAACATAATTACACTTAAAAAGTATAATATTTGTAAGAAAAAATTTGTAAAAAATTCACTAAATACCCAAAATACAAAAAAAAATGAAAATTTAGTATATTTTTGTGTATTTATTAATTTTTTAAATATTTTTTCACAAATATTTTACTATTTAGATACATCTAAGTAAGGTGCATCTAAAAAAATAAAAAAATAACTTAAAATTTTAAAAATATTCCCTAAAAACAAAAATAAAAATAAAATAAAAAAAAAAATTCAATTTTTAAAAAATTAAATTCAAAAAATTGAAACCAAACACACTAATTAATTGGTAAATTTATACAGAAATAATTGTACTCAGCGAGATTCTCACCATATTTTAATTGTAAATTAAACACCTCAAATTGACATTGTTTTTAGAGCAAAAATATAAAAGATATTTTAGGCTTGTTTTGAGTATGATTTATTTTTTTGTCTTTTCATTTATTATGAAAAGACATATAAAAAATAGAGAGATAATATGATTCAAATAATTCAATAAGCCAAAAAGTTACTAATTTTTTGTGTAGTCAAAACAAGCCTTAGTCATTAAATTCAACAAAAAAATATATATATTTTAGGTATTTTAAATATATTTACATTGAGTTTAATTAATAAAGTATTATTATTTTTCTGTCAATTTTAGTTAACGAAAATAGACTAATGTTTTAAATTAAAAATAAATTAAAAGATTATTATTTAAATTGAAAAAATTAAAAACTTATTTTCTTACAAGAGTCTGAGATTTTTTTATTTTTGTAATTTTTTTTCAATTTTTGTCGTTTTATAAAAATAAAAAAAAATAAAAAATAAGGATAATTACAAAAAATCTATGTTTGACCCAAAAAAACAAGGGTAAATTACACTGACACCCCTTGAGGTTTCTATTTAATACAGATTCTTCCTTTACGTTTAAAAAATTACATTCTCCTCCCTAAGATTTGTAATCTCATTACAAATTGTCCCCTGAGTTGCTGATATCATGCCCTAAAATTTTTTAAATGACCATTTTGCCTTTTTTCCTACTATTTCTTCTTCATATCATCATGATGACATTCTACAACTTTTCATCATTAAATTCTACCTGAACATATTATTATTGAGTGATGATATACAAATATAAAATTTATATAAAATTTTCAAATACAATGATATAGTTTAATGGTGTCCTTTCACTTTAAAATAAAACACACATAAATATTTACAACAACATCACTATCACAACATTTTTATGATATTTTTTGTATAAATTTTTATACATGAATATAATTTTTCATTTTTATTTCCATCATTATTTTTCTTTCTCGTTTATGCACTCACATTTATTACAGTATTATCATACACCATCAATTACATTTATTATATTATTACTAAATTTGTGTATTTTTTTATTTTTTTTGTATTTGGTGAATTTTAAAAAAATCACAAAATATTATTTCTTAAGTATATCTAGATTAGATATATCTAAAAAATAAAAATAAAAAAATTACTTAAAATATTAAAAAAATCAGTAAAAATAAAAAATATTAAAAATAAAAAAAATTAATTTTTTTGTGTGAGTTAAACTAAGAAGATGATTGTTATTTCTCTTGAAATAATATGAACAAAATATCAATATTATTTTATTATTTTATATGTATAGGTTAAGGGGAAATATGTCATAGATAAGTAAAAATTTTCAAACGTGATGGGATGATCTGTATTAAATAGAAATCTTAGGAGGTGTCAGTGAAATTTACCCCCAAAAAAAAATTATGATTTTTAATTTTATCGATTTAACCTTAATCTTTTGAATTGTTTTCAATCTGAACTATAAGCCTATTTAGTTGAGTGAAACCTGGTATTTTTTTTTGCAATTTTTTCAAAAAATTAATACTTATATGTGTATAAATAATAAAATGTATAATATTTAAGAGAAATTACACCGATAGTCCCTATATTTTAACCATTGTGTCATTTCAGTTATTGTAATTTCAATTACTTCGATTTTGAGCCGGAACTTTTTATTTTATCTCAATTTGATCTAATTGACTACCAATGTTAGCATTATTTTATTGACAATGGCCCTGTTTGGTAGAACTGTTGGAAAGTGCTTATAGCTTATACCTAAACAGCTTATAGCTTATAACTATGAACATAAGCTGATTTCTGACTTATAAATTAAGCATCTCCTGCCCCACTCAAAGAATAAGCTGATTTCTAACTTCCAAAAAGCTATAAGCTAAACCAAACACATCAAAATAGCTTAAATTAAGTTGAAAGCTGAAATAAGTAGCTTTTAAGCTGCACCAAACAGGCACAATACAAACATGAGTAACATATGTCATACTTTTAGGACAAAATTATAAATTTGTTCAATCTAATCAATTAATCTCAATTAATTCAGTGATAATTTTTTGTAAAAAATTCTAATACCATTATCAATTAGATTAAATTAATAAAAAATTTAAAATTAAACTTATTGAAAATATAAAAATCAAAATAATATAAAAGACAAAATATAAGGATTATATCTTAATATTTTAAAACTCACCAATATGGAAATGGAGCAAAATGACACATGTCGAGAGAGAGAGAGAGAGAGAGAGAATCACAGCCGCAGAGAAGGTAGGAATCCCCATACGGCGACAAGCGCTAACACTAACAGAAGCGGCGGCCGCGAGAATATGTCATGGACGGAATCAGGATTTCATTATCGAAATGGCCAAAATTCAAGATGGAAAATAAAAAGAAAATTCAAGATGGAAGAAAAATTATATATATTTTTTATATTTGGGGCCATTTTATATATAAAATAATATATATATATATATATACATATTTAAAATTCTACGACAAACAATAATGTTCATAAAAACAGGGGGCTATCATCAATAAATGAGATAAAATATCTCTGACCATTCAGACAAGGAGGAGTAAATGGTCCACAAATATCAGTGTGTATGATTCCAAGAATTTCCTCACTCCTTTTGGCACCTTTACTGGTCTTGTTGGTCTGCTTTCCCTTTATGCAGTCCACACAAATACCAAAGTTGGTAAAATCAAGAGTCGGAAGGACTTCATCATTAACCAACCTCTTTATTCTCTCAATGGAGATATGTCCCAATCTTCTATGCCAAAGAATAGAGGAGGACTCATCAACAATATTACGCTTAATGCCAATATCACCATGTAAGGTTAAAAGATTTTGTTCAAAAACAGGATCTAGATTTTATTTGTACAAACCGTTAATTAAAGTACCAAATCCTACAGAAACGGAGTCTTTAAACAAACTAAAATTTGGACCAATAAATTGAAATTCAAATCCAAACGGTACTAGTTTAGAAACAGAAATTAAATTTTTAGAAAAAGATGGAATGTAAAAAGTGTTTTCAAGATCCAAAACAAAGCCCTTTTTTAAAACAAGTCGGAAAGTTCCAACAGCTTCGACGTGCGAACGCATCCCATTGCCTGAATAGATGCCTTGTTCACTTCCCGTCGGTTTCCTTAGGCTGAGGAAGCCCTGCATGGTATTAGCAATGTGAATTGTAGAACCCGAATCAATCCACCAATCATATTGATGAGTATTAACAAAATTAGATTCATAACACACAAGAGATATGAGATTACCTTTCTTCTCAAGCCATTTCTTATACTTGGGGCAGTCTTTCTTCATGTGACCCGTTTTCTTGCAGAAGAAGCATGCACCCTTATTGCCATGATTTTTAAACGGCACTTTACCAAGCTTCTTCCATTTCTGATCACCTTTGCCCTTTTTCCATTGCCCTCCTTTATGTGTTGCTAAATGAGCACTTTCCACTTTTCCATGCTTCAATCTCTCCTCCTCTTGAACACACATGGTCAAAAGTTCATTGATAGACCATTTTTCCTTCTGTGTGTTGTAAGAAATTTGGAATGCTCCATATTCCACAGGAAGAGAATTGAGTATGAAATGGACAAGGAATGACTCAGAAATCTCAATCTCTAAGGACTTAAGACGAGCTGCAATGTCCCTCATTTCCATAATGTGCTCACGCACACTCCTAGAATTGTTATGCTTCATTCCTGATAGTTTGTTCATTAGGGTACTTGCCAATGCTTTGTCAGAACTAACAAATTGCTCTTCAATAGCCCTCATGTAGTTCTTGACCTTATCAGATAGTGGGATTGAGCCCCTAATGCTCTAGCTAATATGTGACTTTATGAGCATTAGGCTTAAGCGATTAGATCGCTCCCATTTATCATAAGCACTCTTTTCTGCAGCGGAACTCTCGTCCGTGGGTTCAGGAGGTTCATCCACACGGAGTGCCAGATCGAGGTCCATGCACCCTAATGTTAGAAGGATTTTGTCCTTCCAGTCTGAAAAATTATCACCGTTCAAGAATGGAATACGAGAAGACTCATTAGATAGTACAGAGGTAGAAATCGCTACAATTACCAAGAACATTATTAATGCTTTGAAATAATAGCTATAGTCTGAATCAACCAATGTCAAATTCAGTAACAAATCTAAACCTTCCTGTGGGTAGAGGTCACTAAACTGCATTAGATTTGCTATTACTTTATAATAAGACTAATGAGTTCCGAAATATGTAAGGAAAAGAAAACTCATACCTATGGGTTTAGAGTGTTCAATCCCTTTAATACCCAATCCATTATCTTATTCCAATTAAATTTCATAAATAATTACTTTCCTGTGGGACCAAGAAATTATTTATAAAACATAATTGCAATGTAAAAAATGCCAAATTAACTTGAAACTTTATGTGATCAAAATACTGAGGATCACATCTTTATGTCTTAAGATGCTGTGGCTACTCTTAAAACAGAATAAAATTTTTAAATATGGCATAATTTATTAATGTGAGCAAATCCTTATAGTCACAACAAATACATAATCTTTCAATGCACATAATGTATAATACATACAATCAGAGTAATATCACATGAAAAATCCCAAGATCAAACACATGTAGTTCAACCTTATACTAGAATTTGCTTAAAAATTGGACCAAAATAAATTCCATAAGCCCAACACATAGTGTATTCATACTCTTATTACACATGAATTTTCAATGCATAAATAATTACCTTAATGCATGTAATATAATATTACATTATTTTAGATAACATGCCAATGAATCTCAAAAATTATAAAAACTAAAAGAACATGTTATAATTCACTGTATGAGATTCAATTGAATTTGCTTACTATTTAAACATGCAGCGATAATAAACAAAACATCATTAACAGCATGTTAAAATTTCTTTATGAAAATTCTACAAATAAATTCAAATAAAAGTATGAGAATTTCTAGATTTGATATAGAATCAGATTAAGTATTTTGCTCTTTAATGTGTGTGTCAAAAATAATAGTTAATAACACACAACAAGTCGCCTACATAAAATAGATTCAGAATAGGAGAAAATTCTAAATAAATGTAAATACCACTAGCACAAATCACGATGGACTTTACTATTGCAACAGTGCTTCCTTTTTCTTTAATAGTGATATTCAAAAGTTATGCAATCCAAATTACTCATTCTGATTCTACAATGATTCTGAATTGTTAAATTTTATATACAAATACCACATGTATAGAATAGGCTTGATTCGATTCACGAAATTGATAATAGTTTGATGTAAGAATTTGAAATAAAACTAAACAACATAACAGAAGGTTGGCTTTGATACCAATTGTGAGAATTAAATTAATTTTAATTCAGAAAGAAGAATACCTCCTGCCATGATGTTCAAGCCTTTGATTCTTTATCCTTGAGTGATCAAATCTTGAATATATAAAGAAGCCCACTCGCAGAACACTTTTACAGAACCATATGAGAAAAATGAAAGGGATAGAGTTTCAAGCCTATTCTATGCACAAAACAATGTCTCTGTTTGATGGCTATCACAGGCATATATATAGATAGGCTTGGACCCATATCCAATTGTAACTCCTTATAACTTCCACCATCAGGGAAGTAGTAAAGTCCCATGAAACCACCATATGGGATATTAAACAGACATCAGTTACCCATTAACCATTAAACTAATTAATTGGTCATTAAACCAATTAATTAGTCATTAAACCAATTAAATATATATAATAAATATATATAATATAAATAAATAAAACATGTGGTATATGGGCCACTTTATGGATATTCTTACATTCTCCCACTTGGCACATATAACACACGTTGTTGACTGTCGGGTAACTACCAAACTGATGATGGTCATTAAATAAAAATACCCAAACCTTAGAGGTATAATACACGAATCATGGCGGTTATACTCTATCAATTAAGTATTTCCTTCCATGTATTACATTGTATCACACTCTCAACTTAATGTGGTGTCATTCTTTATGAATAACTTCTAATAAGTTATTCTGGGTCCAATGATCCCTATGGATCAATAGTCCCAATGGACTGCATAGCATCACAAATACTTTAGGTGCACAAAATGATGCTTTTCACTAATAATAATCAAAATGTCATGACAAAACAAAATAAAACAACAACTAGAAAAATTATTGAGCTAACCAATCAGTCCCATGCCCTCAACGTGTTTTGAAAACACCTTTACAGAAAGACCTTTGGTCATGGGATCTGCAATCATCATATCGGTGCTAATATGCTCAATGCTGACTTCTTGTTTCTTAACACGGTCTCGAATAGCAAGATACTTTATGTCAATATGCTTGCTACGGCTACCACTTTTGTTGTTGTTAGAGAAGAAAACCGCAGCTAAATTATCACAGTAAACTTTTAATGGCCTAGAAATTGAATCCACAATTCGAAGCCCTGTGATAAAATTCCTTAACCAGATAGCCTGTGAGGTTGCTTCAAAGCAGGCTATAAACTCTGCTTCCATTGTTGACGATGCAATTATCGTCTCTTTGGCGCTCTTCCATGAAATAGCACCGCCTGCTAGCAGATAGACATATCCTAAAGTGGATTTTCTGGAATCTTGACAACCCGCAAAATCCGAGTCTGAATATCCAACCACCTCAAGACAGTCAACATGCTTATAAGTAAGCATGTAGTCCTTGGTTCCCTTTAAGTACCTCATGATTTTCTTTGCAGCCTTCCAATGTTCCATTCCTGGATTACTTTGGTATCTTCCAAGCATCCCAACTGCAAATGCAATGTCAGGTCGTGTACAAACCAAAGCATGCATTAAACTGCCTACGGCAGACGCATAGGGAATGCTAACCATTTGTTCCTTTTCCAAATCATTCTTCGGACATTGACATAAACTGAATTTGTCACCCTTTAAAAGGGGTGCTGCATTAGGAGTGCAATCACTCATCTTGAATTTCTCCAAAACTCTTTCAATGTAGGCTTTATGAGATAGTCCTAATGTCCTTTTGGACCTATCTCTGTGAATCTCTATGCCAATGACATAAGAAGCTTCACCCATATCCTTCATTTCAAAATTTTGAGAAAGAAATTGTTTAGTATCATGCAACAAGCCCAAATCATTAGATGCAAGTAAAATGTCATCCACATATAGAACTAGAAAAATGTATTTGCTCGCACTAACCTTAAGGTATATACAGTTGTCCACAACATTCTCCGTAAAACCATATGAAGTAATAACATTGTGGAACTTTAAATACCACTGTCGGGAATCTTGTTTTAGTCCATATATGGATTTCTTGAGCTTGCAAACTAAGTGACTATCTTTATCAGAACAAAAACCTTCAGGTTGCTTCATGTATACTTCTTCCTCAAGATCCCCATTCAGAAATGCTGTTTTCACATCCATTTGATGTAGCTCTAAATCAAAATGAGCCACTAATGCCATGATAATTCTAAATGAATCCTTTTTTGAAACCGGAGAAAAGGTATTATGATAATCGATGCCTTCTCTTTGAGTGAAACCTTTAGCTACGAGTCTGGCTTTATATCGTTCGACATTGCCATTGGAGTCTTTCTTGGTCTTATAGACCCATTTACAGCCAACCGCTTTAACTCCTTTAGGCAACTCGACAATTTTCCAAACTTGATTCTTAGCCATAGATTCCAACTCTTCCTTCATGGCATCATACCATAATTTAGAATCATCCCTATTCATGGCATTGGAAAATGAAATAGGATCATCTTTAGGTCCGATGTCAAAATCAGACTCCATTGAGTATACAAAATAATCACCAGAAATTGCTGACTTTCTAGCTCGTGAGGATCTCCTTAATTCGGTAGTCTCAATTGGGACTTGAGCTACAGGCTCTATGTTGACTTGTTCCTCTTGTGGTGAAAGTTCTTGAATTTGTTGATTTTCAAGACTATCGGGTTGATTATCTTGAAAGACAACCAATTCACCTATATTCATGGGTGTTATATCCGAACCCCGTGATTCCTTCCACTCTATCTTTCGAGGGTAACTCCCACTAGGGTCAACTTCCTCAATAAACTTAGCATTTCTGGCTTCAACAATTCTAAGTGAATTTGAAGGACAATAAAATCTGTAACCCTTGGAGTTTTCCGCATAGCCTATTGTAGACACCCCATTTTTGACCGTCCTCAAGACTTGGACGTCACCGTTGGAACACTCGGTGATTATCCATGTTTGTGTTCGTTTGGAGTTCCCGGAGTTCTCGGCTCGCGCGCCTTGCCTCAGGACCTCCGAACTCGATCGTTTTGTGTCTGGTTTTGCACCAAACACTTGTGTTTTGCCTTGGGAGGGCAGGGAATGCTTTGTGAGGCATCCCCACATACCACCGGCTGTGGCTAGAGGCCGCCGGCTGGCTGGTGTGGACACCGGCACTATATTGTGCCGGTCGACACTATTTTGTGCCGGTCGGCACTCTTTTTGGCAAAATGACCATTTTGCCCAGCCGGCTACTTTACAGCTGCTTTCTGAGATATTTTTAGACAGCTGTTTAGCTCTTGTTTCCCCTCCATACACGTGTATGGAGGGATGAGCCCTTGGATGACTTAGTTTGTAAGTCTTTGTTGCCTATAAGGAGAAGCCTCTTCTCTTGGCTCAAGGGTTAGCAAAATTTAGAGAGTTAGAGGGGAAAAGAGAGAGAGAAGCTCTGGTTTTTCTAGGGTTTGAGTTGCATACACCTTCTATCTCTATTCTTCTCTTGTGTGTCTAGGTGTTTTGTGCCTTACTATTGCACACAAACACCTAGTGTCTCACCTTCTCCTTGCAACTGAGGTTCTAAGGGCTGGTTTTTAGTGTTCTTGACTGGTTTGGAGCTCAAGGGACCAACTACTCCAACCTTTGTGAAGAAAAGCTTCAAGGGTAAGAAACTTACTTTATTTACCCCATTTTTGCACTCCATTTTTACCTAGTTTAAAACAGTTTTTGAGCTTAGTGTTTGGCATAAAAAAGTTCTGTTTTTTAAGCCTCTTCATTGTATATTAAGGGTGTTTTGTGGTTTGGGGAAGTTTGACCCCCTTTAGGCCTTGAAAAGGGCTCATTTTTGTGCTATTTTGGAGAGATCCGGGACTTGTGTGCTTGGACCTCTCCACCACTGAAATCTTGAGGGATTTCAATGGTGGAGATGGTGCCTTGAAGTCCTAGAAAGGGGAGGGCCACCCCCTCTCCTTGATGTCCTTGGAAAGGGCAAGTTTTGGCTTCCAAAGGAGCACCATGTTTGAGTGTGTGTTGAGCATGCCTTGGTTGTTTTCCATGCTTATATTGCCATGATATGACATGCCTCCAAGTTGGTTTTGGTCTCCTATGCATGCTTAGTATAGTTGCCTTGTAATGCCTCTTTATGCCTTAACATGCTTAGGTTGTGTGCCTCCATTTCTAGCATGTTTTAGACTTGTGTTTGTGAAGATTTTGTGCTCATATTACCATGTTTTAGGTCTGTCCATAAGTATTTTGGTCAATCTTAGCATGCATTATATAGCCCCTTTGCATTTGGCTTGTTGGCCTTTGAGTATGAATGTGTAGCATGTGTTGCTTGCATTATTTTGATGGTTTGGACCACCCTGCATGCTATTTCAGTCCCTTAGATGTGCTTGTTTGTTGCTTAGCATGCCTCTTTAATGCTTTAAGAGTATGTGTTAAATGCTCCATGTTTTGGCTGTTGCATGCCTTTGATTTCAGCTTCTTAGATGCCATCTAAGTGGTCCTTAGGCTTATTTTATGCTAAAACTCTGTTTTTGAGTGGTAAGTATGCCATGTGTGGTTGTGTTAAGTGTGGTTCAATGCCTCATTGGCTTGCCTTGAATGCTTGGACCATTTGTTGCCTTGTTTGGCTTGCCTTGCTAGTTGGTTTAGCACTATGTTTGGCATGAATTTCAGAGCTTTCAATGCATGCTAATAGTCCATGTTTGACTCATTTCAAGTGTGCTTGAATGTCGTCTTGTTTATGCCTAAGTATTGGTGCCTTGATTTGTGCATGTGTGCATGTTTGTTTGGCCCTCATAACTTGGCATTTTGGCTACTGATTTTAGGCCTTTTTGAGTTGCCTAATTCATGTCTAAGTCCATCATTTCATTGGTTTGCATGCTCACCTTGCATGCTTGTTTGAACCTTTTACATAAGTGTGTTGCATAGTCCACGTTGCATGCTTAGTTGACATGCTTAGGTTTGCATTTCCATTGTGCATGTTTGGCCTCTTGAAGTGAAGTATGATGGAGGTTGAACACCCTTGTTTGCTTGTTTGATTTGCACACATTTGAGATCAAAGTTGCATCCTTGGCTCTTAGGGCCATCACGCATGGAAATGCGCGATTGGTGGTCCAAGGACCGAGGCACATCCCCCTTTGAGTCAAAAACATGATAAGGATTGTGTTTGGTGCATACATGCTTTGAATCACATTGCCATGCATTTTGTTGCCCTCTGCTGCTGTGTGTTGCAGGTTTTGCAGGCATTTTGTGCCGACCGGCACTTTTTAGTGCCGACCGGCAGTGAATTGGCAGCCGATAGCTTCACTCAGTGCCGGTGGCCACATCCTTCAGCCGGTGGTGTTCTACCCCAGCCGGTGGTACTCCCCAGTGCCCTGAGAGGCACTCTCGGGACTTTGGCAATTTTCAGAGGAGGGTAGCAGGGAAAACAGAGGCACACTTGCATGACAGTGCGATTCCGAGCCAATTCCGAGCGCGCGCTGCATTTGGGCCCTCCTCCTGAGGCATTTACTGTTTTAATTAGATTAATTACTTGTCTAATTAATTTAGTGAATTTGTAATAATTAATTAGCTTGCGTAGTTAATTATTTGTATTATTATTTTGGTCCCTCCGAGCGAGGGCAAAATTGTAATAAGTGTGTGTGAGTGGGTGTATGTCTTCCAATCCCCATTTCTTTCTATCCCTTTTATTTACCTGCTTACGATGGTAGATTAGGGCACGTCTATTTTCAACATACCTTATGCAATGCATGTGTGCATCCATGCATTTGTTTACATGCACCGGGCTCGGTACATCATACAAACTGCATTGTATTTCAATTCCAAAATTGAATACGTGATAGTTGTTGCATTTCATGTGCCATGCTTAGGATAGCCGAGCCTGTCTAGATTACATCCCTGTATGCGATGCATTAGCCACTTAACATGAACTAGGTCATGCATGTTTGCTAACCGGGTTATTTGTTTTGGCACGGATACGATGTAAGTTTTTATGCTTTAGCACTTCGCATGCGTGTGAATGCTAACATGACAGTATGCTTACCATGCGGCTAAATGCTTATGTGTTATAAACTGTTTGAATGCCTGTGGGTGGAGGTTGGATTGCGTGAGTTGGAACAACTCATTGAAATCCGTATTTTAGCCTACTTGCGAGTAGCAAAAACCAACACGTTTTTCGAGACAAAACGGATATGCAATGTTTATTTCCAAATTAGGCAATCTAGTCTATACTTGTTTGCTGCGCGCATAACATAGTAATTCTAGGCTAATAATTGGAATAAGAGCATGTAATGTTTTCAAAAACGGATATCACGGTTAGTAGAGGCCGGTCTTCGGACCGGGCGAAAGGGGGTGCTCATAGCTGACCTTCCCCGATCGTACCCAAGCTCCCGAGCCAAGACATTTGGTGATGACGGACACGTGGCCTTCGGCACCGAGTCAGGGTTTCCTAAATTTCCCATTTTAAAATATTTAGGTGGCGACTCTGTAATCTGGCAAAGCAGTCCATGTTTGGCACTACTTTTTCAAAAATCTGTTTTTCTTCAAAACGATTTGCCAGAGTTGGACTCTTTGGTTCAGATTTAGAACCGCGACACAAAAGGGAGTCCGAACTGTAGAGTGAAGCCCACGGGCGCGTCTACAGTTTCTGGCGACTCTGCTGGGGATTTTAGAGAGCTTGACTCGAACTCGTGATATCCTGTTTTGACTACACTTATGTGTTTCTTTGCATTGCATGTGCATTGGTGCGCCTAGGACACCGTGTTGGCCATCTGCTATTCCTGAGCGGTTTGCCGGAGGCTTGTCTTGTCAAGGCATGTCCATAAGGCTGACCGGTTGCGGGCTCTGCCAGTATGGGAACACAAACCCCGGTTTTACCGGGGCACCCTTTTTGACCATTCGACCTAGTGCATATTCGGATCCATAGTGACCATTCCAAACTAGGACAGGTTGCTTACCCGATATAGGTTGTTTGAAACCGCTGCGTGCGTAGTAAAACCCTAGCTCCTGACAAAATAGGACAGGGAAACCCTACCCCAACATAGGGGTGTATTGGCTCTCATTTACTTGCTATGTGCTTTTAGAGTGTATCTCTGCAGGGAACGCATATATCAGTTTACAAGTTTGGGTATCCGGCCCGAGGGCATCAGTATCAGTGTTGTTGAGAATCAGTTGTGTCTGCGGATATCAGTTCAGTTTGAATAGTGATTCTGGGAAACAGTGATCAGTAGTAGAGTACAGTTATTCGGCTACATCCGTGCTTGATCTGTCTGGGGCTGAAATGCTGCTTGTTTTCTGTTTCAGTTTAGAGATTCAGAGAGCCAATCCAGAACAGTTAGTGTCTTCCCCTCACTGCGGCAGGACTTAGCATGACGCAGAATTCAGAAGAAATCGTGGTCATGACGGCCGCGTTGGATCAAGAAATCACCTTACATGATGAAACCACCGTTGACATGCCGCATCCGCCCAGATCGCCGGCCGCGCACCCGGTTTGGGCTCCCCAGCTATATCAGGCTCGCGAGCCCACTACATTTGAACTAATGGGGATGATAGGTGATCTTCAAAGATCCGTGACGGATCTCGCCTATGGAATGACAGCTTCGCCGCCAGTCGCACCATACGTCGGAAGCTTTGTACCCCAGGAGCCCCCGCTACTGGGACGAATTGTGATTGAACTCAACCAACCGGAGATGACCTCCAGTTATGGTAACGACGCATCAAACCAAGTTCTGAATCAGGCCGAGGCCAGAGATAAAGGCAAGATGGAGGCAGATGCCGACCCTATCGAACAACTGCTGTGGGCAGTAGAGGCTTTGAAAGCCAGGGGGATGAACAAGCAACAGGTATCTGCAGTTATGACAAAAGCTGTGGAGGGTGCTTTCCCCACTCCGCCTGAGGGCAGTTCCAGTCAATCAGAGAATCGGGATAGGCCCCGTCATGCCAAAACAGTTCTTCCCACTTCCAGCCTTGCATCCGGAAAGAATCAGAAATCCAAAGCCGCACCCGCTGATCCGTTCGCTAGTGCATCTAGCAAGAGTGTTCAGACTCCAAGATACCTGCCCCGAGGGCGCAGGGCCTTCCATCCTCTCCACATGCCTTTGTCTAGGGCACTTCTGATCTTGGCCAAAAAGGGGCATCTTACACCCCTCGATCCTAGGCCACTCCCCAAACCCCTTCCAGCAGGCCATGATGCCACTCAGTACTGTGCATACCACCAGCAGTCAGGCCATGCTACTGATAACTGCTTCCGCCTCCGTCACGAGGTACAAGATTTGATTGATAACAAGATTATTCTCCCGCCCACCTCGGCCAAATCCATCACTACAGAGTTCTTGGAGTACGAGGACACAGATACGGAGGATATAGATACCGTGAGTATGTAATCAGCAGATGAATCGCCTGCGGGCAGTGTTTGGTACGTTTTTGGATGTGGCGTTTGGCACGCATTTTTGAGCATCTGCCAACGCTAACCTTGTAAATTCTGACTTGGGTGTCGAGTCAGTCTTCTGTTTTGTCTTGAGCCTGTCTCATTGTTTTGAGACATTCCTTTTGCTTAAGGGTCTGTCTAATTGTAATGAGTCAGTCCCCCTTCTATAGAATACCAGGTGATTTCGGGGTTGTTGCCTCAAACACCGTTTTATCTTATAAACAGTTGTTTTTGCTTTTTGAGTCTGTTTCTGTCAGGGAGCTAGTTTCGCTCGCAAATCTACATGAAACGGCCGTGGCTATCAGGTGCTGTGTTTGTCGCTATTCGAGTTAGCCGTGCCCCGTGCCAAAGGGTGTGAATGGAACGACAGTACATATCGCCTGCTCTCTTGCGCCTTGAACATCGTCATAATGACCTAAGCTTTCATAAAACCCTTTTCAAACACTGCGGTGATGAAAACAAAGAGGAAGTGATTCCTCGGGCCTTTGTAAAATTTTGATCATTTTGAAAAAAGAAGCGCATGCTAAGCTTTTTATGAATGAAATCATGCTTGTCGGTGTGAGTACTGAGAAGGACCCTGGCCCGACCCAGACTGGTTCCACACTATCTTCAGCACGAGCGATTTGTCGCTTTCTTAAAAACTTTCAAAAATAAAATATTTTGTGCAGTCTCGCGAAGACTTGTGTGGAATCGCTCTTGAGATTGTAAAGCCCAGGATCGCTCTCAGCCTCAAGACTCGATCTATCTGTTGCAAACCGGAACCTGTTCAAAACATTCAGTGCCATGAAATGCCTGTATGGCCCACTTTGAAGCAGCCCTCGAGCAAGAGGCATTGAAGTCAGCTCAGGGAGATCAGATCCCCACCAGGCAAAGCTCGAGAAGCAACCGTGATGGACTTTTCCTGCAAATCAACCCAACAGTCGCTCTCCCGGATACAGAGGGTTTCCATTTCAAAAAAAAAAACCATTGGGCATGGGCTTGCTACACTTTTACCCTTTGAGAGGCTCGCTGGGCCGAAAACCCGGAAGGGCGGTCCAGGCAAAAGTTAGAGCAAACAAAAAAAGAAAAAAAAGAAAAATACAAAAAGAAATGAAAAAAAAAGAAGAAACAAAAAGAAAGAAAAAGAACAAAAAATAGCAAAGAAAAGAAAAGAAAAAAGAAAGAAAAACATAGCTCGCAAGGTCGAAAACCCGCATTGGGCGCCTTGGCAAAAGTTAGAGCCTAAAAAGGAAGGTTAAAATACCCGAGTGTACCTTAACCCGGAACTACGTAAGGCTTGATTCCCATGTTTGGGATACGTAGGCAACTTCATCCTGAAGTCCAGCCCCCAACGCTCCCATAGCGTCTCAGTCCATGTAATGGTTTTGATTACCCATGCTTCCTCCGAATCCGATGTCTCGGTTGCAACAATTGGAGCTGCGTGATCAACTTCCTTCTGGAACCCAGTCACCAACACCTTCAAGGTGACTGTGTCCATATATTGTTTGTGGCTGTCTTCGCCCGCTCCGTGCCTGAGAGCCCGGTCGAGCTCAATCATCAATAGGCATGCCGCGGCATCATCCAAACAAGGGGCAACTTTCCGTTGCCATCTATTGCCAAAGTTGCCCTCAGTCGTCATCCAAACTAGGGGCAACTTTCCGTTGCCCTTCCTCTCCCCCTTTTAAGCCAGGGACAATTTTCCAAATTGCCTCCGATCCGAGGTTGCGCATCTCGAGGGTAAGTTCTGCGCTCGTTGAGCGTTCACTGTTTGCAAAAATAGTTTTTGAAAATTTTCACTAAAGTTGACTTAATTTCTCGACAACTATTTCATTTTTCAAAATTGGACCATGTTTGGACCCAAAAGGAAAGCTTTCAGTGCTTACAGCCTGGCTTGCATGATTCTCAAATCAAAAATTGCCCAAGCACGCTAATCTGGCGTTCATTTTGATCAAAACTGTTTTAGAAAATAAAAACAAAGAATGGTCAGAGTAATGAACTAGGGGCACAGTTGAGCCAGGTATCCTGTCTTCCCCCACCGTCAGCACGTATTTGCCAGAAAGGCGCTTTATCTACCAGAAGGAATAGCCGCGAGCTAGCTGTATCGGGCATGAATTGCCGCTTCCTATTCATTTATCAACCACTCAGGGGAGGGATGGAAAATGAGAGAATAAAGAATAGAGAGGTGTAAGCCGAGAGAAAAGTGAGAAGGAGGTCTTGTGAGAAAAACCGAGCTCGAGGGCCGAGTGATGCGAGAATCATAAATCAGAGAGGGTGGGAAACCTGCCCGGAAGAATTGGCCCTCAAGATCTTTTGTTTTCAAACACGTCCGTGTCGTGTCTTTTGATTTGTCGGTCTCAATTAGTTTTGAGTCTTTTCCGAGCGTGTCTCGTTGTGTTTAGGTCGTGTGCCTTTTATTTTCTTCACTTGAGTTCTCCGGCGGTGTCCAGTTGTAGGCTCGATACCCAAGTAAAAAAAAAACCTCTCTTTACCTCAAGATCGTCGGTGCTCAGAATGCCGTGCCATTCTCTACATCCATGCGAGGTAAGAGAAGAAATGGAAAAATTTTGGGACATCCGAGTGTGTTTCAACCTTGACCATTTCAGTTTTGAGATCCGTCTTGTCAGATTGGGCTGTTTGTTCAAAGTATGCCGTGTGCGGAATGGACCAAGTGTTGGGTTATGGGCTATATGCAGATTAATCCCCAGCGGAATGTGAGCTGTGTTCAGTTTGAGCAGCAGTTTGTATGAGTTGTTTGCTGTTAGTTGGTGGTTATCCGATTATTACAGTGCAAATGCCCATTTTCAGGACAACAAATCAATTTCGTTTACATTGAGGTGTAATATGATGCAATGCAGTGCGAAGTATGAGATATGTAAATAAAACACTTTTCAGACAAAAAGTTTGTTTTATATAATCTCTTTCAAAGTACAACTTTTGAAGAAAGCAAAAAAATCTGCCTGCGGCAGTACATAGTACTCTATCTACCAAAAAGAGAAAAGTACAAGAAAAGAAATAAAGAAAAGAGCAGCAAAATCATCATCATCAGCAGCAGCCTCATGCCTGAGGATCAGTCCTCGCCCTCTTCCTGGGCAAAAGCACATAAGCATCGTCGGAGCTGTCAC